>PVKS010006391.1:0-78777 GCA_004027875.1 Aplodontia rufa
ATATATATATATATATATATATATATATATATATATATATATATATATATTTAGAGAGAGAGAGAGAGAGAAAGAGAGAGAGAGACAGTGAGAGAGAGAGAAAGAGAGAATCAACTTTATTCAGTTCTTCATGTGGCTTTTGTTGCTCTAACACTTTGTTGTGTACGTGGTGCTGGGGTTTGAACCCGTGTCCTCATGCATGCCAGGCAAGTGCCATAACCACTGAGACACCGCTCCAGCCCTATTATCCCCATCTTAAGGGGGAAAATTGTGGCTGATGAAGTGACTTGCTCATGGCCCCCAAAGCTGTAAGTGGCGGGACGAGGATTGGTTAGCTCTTGCTCTGGTGCCTTCCATTCTCCTCTGCTGCTCCAGAATGGGGCCTGGTGTGGATGATTCCTGAACTGTCCAGCCTCCTAGTATCTATCTCACACTTTGTGGGGGTGTTGGGCAAGTCTGTGGGGAGTGGGGAAGACTCCCTTCCTCCAGTTCACAATGCCCGAGGGGCAGGAGGAGAGCCTGGGTTCCCAGCAGCCCTTCTCAACCAGATGTGGTGCCCCTGGAAGCCTGTCTGTCCACTTCCAGGTTGCTGGGGTGGCACCAGATGGACACCATGCTGCTGCCCAGGGCTAAGCCAGACGCTCCTGCCTGGCAGGATAGAGAGCTCCAAGGCCGCTCTTGAGCCTTTATCTTCTATTTGGTATTTCTCTGTCTGCATTTCTAGTTGTTTGTTCATTAAACACCTGTTTGGTGTGTGCCAGGACCTGTGGTGGTCTGGAAGTTATCATCATGAACAAAAAGCTGGTTCTTTCCCCCGAGGACCTAACAGAGGGCCAGAGGGACTCCACTCTTTAAAATGTGTGATTATTCACGGAGAGCAATGCTGTAAGAGTAAGGAATGTAGTACCCTATGGAACTGTGACAAAGGAACCCGCGCTGGCCCCGGCTGTTCTGCCTAAGTGGGTGAGGCTGGGAGAGGCAGAGTGAGAACATACCTGTTCCCAGGTGCACTCCCAGGTGGGAGAGAGTAGGGCACCCCAGGACCTGACAGAGGCCACCATGCTGAAGTGGACAGAGCCAGGGAGAAGGATGTGAGAGGCACAGGGTGGCAGATGCCAGAACAGGCAGCCTTCTCAGGAGTCACTTGAGGGGCTCTGCAGTTTGAAAATAACAGTTTGCTGTCTGGACCCAGAATGGATGGCAGCAGCTGGGAAGCAGGACAAGAGGTTAGGGGGCAGCTGCTGGCATTGAAAGAATCTGCTTGGCTCTGATGAGAGAATAGCAGCAGAGAGGGAGGGAGGTGACGATAGCCAGGGACTTGAGAGGTTAGGAAATGGACTTTCAGACCTGGAGGAGCTTCATCAGAATCCTAGTGCTAGGTGAGAAAAAAATTCTGGAATCTCCATCTCCAAACTTCAGCCTTGGGGCACTCCTTTGTAACCTCAGCTATCCAGGAAGCGAAGAAGCTGGCAGGGGTCGGAGCTGTGGCATCCCTGATGGTCACTGTGCAAAGTGGCCAGGATTCTGAGATTAGTGAGGTACTTCCTGGAGGGTTACTGGATGGTACTACCTAGAGGCTCAGTGTTTCATGCAACACAAGAAGCCACTTTCCCTACTCCTAAGGAAATTCAAGAATTAGCTTTCCAGATGACATAGGTCCATGTTTCCTGTGCACACATAGCTAAGTGACAGTGCATTATCTTCCTACCAAGGGTGAGAGGAGATCGTAGGCCTCTGGATTTGAAACACCTGAAGCTCAATACTCACCTGCAAAATCACCCTGTGGGAGGGGTCCCAAGTCAGCTCATTGCTGGCTGCTTCTGTATTCTGAGTTTCTGGAGAATGGCAGATGAGCTTCCTGGAGGCTCTGCCAGGGGACAGTGGGCATGGAGGCCTGCACTGGTCCACAGTCAGCTGACACAGTGTCCACTCAGCTGGTTGGCTCAGATGAGGAGATTAAGCCGCAGGTAGGAAGTAACTCAGACAGGGTCTCCTTTCAGTTCCCCTCATTCCAGGGCTCTTTTGAGGAGTCTCTCCTATCTTTCTTGGTACCCCTTTCACTAGTTCCTATACAGCAAAAATAGAAGTCTTAAGGCACCATCCAGTGGCCTGGGCACTCTCCGGTGTGCATGTAGATATCCTGGGTCCTAAGAGTAGGGCCAGGAGAAAGGGTCAGGAAGAGGTGAGGTGAGATGAGCAACAAGGTCAAGAGCCAGCCACCCGGAGGGGCAGGCCCTGAAGCTGTACCTGCACTCCTGGCATTAATGCTATTTGAGGACCCCAATGACAAGGGGACGTGCTGTCCTTCTCTGGGCACCATGTGTTGGTGTGCTCTCTTACCTGTCACGGCCTGCAGTGTCAGCACCACCTGGGAAGCTAGAGTGGCTCTACCTTAGACCTACTGAAGCAGGGTCCACACCTTAAAGAGACCTCAGGATTTCTATGCATAGTAAAGTCTGAGAAGCCTTGATTTTTTTTTCCTTTGCAATATTGGGGATAGAACCCAGGGCCTCATGCATGCTAGTCAAACACTCTACCTCTGAGCTACGTCCCCATCTCTTTTCAAAATTTTATTTTATTTTGAGCCAGGGTCTCACTAAGTTGTGCAGGCTGGTTGACTTGCAGCCCTCCTGCCTCAGCCTCCAAGTAGCTGGGATTACAGGTGTGTGCCACCACACCTGACGCCCTATTCTCTTATTGTATCCTTGTGAGCATATAGGAAGATTCTTATCCTCCCCATTTTCCAGATGAGGAGACTGAGGGTTCAGAAAGGTTAAATTACTTAAGATTCTATAACTAGTAAAGGACCAGAGTAGGGTCAGTGCAAAGCTCCTCTCTGGTCAGACTGAGCATGGTGCCCAGGACTGTGCTAGTGACTGCCCTCTGAGTAAACCTGGGCTCAGCCATGCCATGGGAATCTGTATTCACCTCAAAGAGAACTTGGGGTGATACTGGCTGAATATAGCCTCAGAATAGCAGGTAAGTGTTAGAAGCCCCCGGCCTCCCCTGCCCCCAGGACCTGAGATGCCAGAGGGTCATGTTCCAATCTGCCAGGGCCACCCAGGAAGGCTCACAGCCACCTGCCCTGCCAGGGACCCTGGGTCTGGGCCAGGAGCAGATGGGCTGCAGAGGGAGAACTGGGAGAGCAGACGACTGCCTGCTTCACCATTCCGAGTGTGGCATTCGGAGGCAGCTCGGTGGTTGTTTGCTGGGCCAGGCTGGTGAGAGAGAGAGAGAGAGAGAGAGAGAGAGAGAGAGAGAGAGAGGGAGAGAGAGAGAGAGAGAGAGAGAGAGAGAGAGTGTGTGTGTGTGAGGGGGAGATCTGTCAAGTGGGCATGCGCAGAGTCTGTCAGGGAGAAAATTCCAGAAAGAAGCCAGTTGGAAACTGAATAAGGAAAAGTCATTCTGTTTGGGGGAGCTTAAGGACTGGGAATCAGGAAGCGGGGGCTTCAAGGAATAAAGTTAGTGGTTCACTGGAAGGGGAGCGGGCTTGGGAGTCAGGAACCCTGAAGTCGGATCGTAGTCTGGCTGTGAAAGTCGCGTCAGTCCCCAGGCCTCAGTTTCTTCATTTCTTCATTTAAAAATTTAGGGGTTGGACTCAACCATCTCTACAGTTCATTTCAGCCCTGATTTTCTTCCATTCTGATGAATAAATGACTCTCCGTAAATGTAATCGCGTGCCACGGAGGGTCCCAGGTAGGAAACGTTTAAGGCTACAGGGAGGCTGGGAGAGAATGCAGCCGAGGGCCTCGAGTCTGGGACCCAGAGCCAGCGCGGGGCTCCCCACTACCCAAGCCCCAGCCCCAGGGCTGACGCGGTGCTTGCAGCTCCCCCGGAGCCCAGCGCCGCGGCCGCAGCCGGATCCCGAGCAGGCGCCCCCTGCCGGCAGCCCGGGGCCTCGCCGGGCAGAGCCGAGGTCCGAGAGGGCGGGGCCTGGCCGGAGAGGGGCGAGGCCCGGGCTGGAGGGCGGGGTCGCCGCGCGAAAAGTTGGGGGGCTGCTCGTGGTGGAGCGGGGACGTAAAGGAAGCGGGGAGCGAGAGACGGACGCGGCGGATGAGACGTACCTTAAGAGGCCGGGCACGCACACGGCGCCGGCAAGTACGCGCTCACCCTCCCACACGCGCAGTGACGGACACGGCGGTCCTCCCACGCGCCGCCTCCGAGCCCGCCGAGTGACAAGCCCGTAGGCCACCCAGCGGCGGGGAAGGGCTCGGCCCTGCCTGCCTCCCCCTGCTGCCACCCAGAACACAGCCGCAGAGGACACATGGCTGTGCTGGGCCCCGTGGGGCAGGTGCAGGGCAAGCCCCGGGCCGGCTCTGGTAAGAGGGAGGGAAACAGCCCCTGGGGCTGAGGATCCAGAGCCGCAAATGCTGCGGGTGGTTTCCGCTGCAGAGCCTGGAGATGAAGCAGGGGCTGTTTTTTCCGTTTGGGGCCCTTGGTCTCCCCCTCCCTCTGCTGCCCACCCCAGGCTGCCATGGACCGGTTTTAGTGACCTTCCTGCTTTGGCCCAAGCTCAACTCTCTTTTGGCTTCAGAGGAAGGAGTTTTCACTGGCCTGAGCAAAAGGAGGGCTCACTTCCGGCCCCCCACTTCCCACAGGAAGCTAGGGAAGGCTAGCGACCAAACCCACAGCCAGCAGCCCTAAAACTGCCTGCTGTGTTGGCCCTGGAAAGGGCCTTTGAGGGACTAGGACCACGACAGGAGTGCAGGGATGTCCTGGAAAAGGGGCTGCCCTCTTCTGTGGTCTGGAGGAACCCTGGAGAAGGGAGGGTCCCCCTAAAGACAGGGGGTTGGGGGCTTCCGCCCGCAGGCCAGATGTCCCTTCAAAGAACCGGAATCAAGGCCCATGGAAGCCAGGGGAAGAGGAGCACGGAGATGCTGTGTGCCAGCAATCTCATAGGGAAGGGGACCAACATTAACACCATGAACACTACTGTGTGCCAGGCTGTCACCAAGGGCTTAGGGCTTCACTAAACTGGCCAAATTAGAACGTTAGAATGTTTATGCACCTTTTTTCACTGAAACCGCCTAGGAGAGGTTAGGGAGGTCACACTGGGAAAGTTGGAGTCCAAAATCCAAAAACCAGGATTACAAACTGAGCTCAGGGAACTGAGAATGGGCAGAAATGTGCAACACAGGTAGGTAGATAGTAGTAGCAGCAGCACCGTAGCTAGAACTCAGGGAGACCTTGGAAATCATCTCCAGTATCCTCATGCCCCAGATGAGGAGACTGAGACTCACAGAGACCGAGTTGCTTCACCTGGGTCACACACCCTCCTACCCGGAGGCCTTTTCCTACTCTATAGATGGGGGTGAACTCTCGCTTGCAGGGCTCAGAAGGCCACCAGTCTAGTTTCCTCTCTACCTTCCTGTTCCCTGCTCTGGAAAGGAGCTCTGTTGAATGTGTGCTGCAGAGTGGAGATATTTTTAGGCCCCTTCTGTGTACCTAAGACAGAATCAGTGGGCCAGAAATCACAGCCCCAACTTTTCTCTCTCTCTCTCTCTTTTTTTCTTCTGTTCAATGCTGGATAATGAATCCAGGGCCTCACACATGCTAGGCAAGTAGTCTACCACTAAGCTACACCCCCAGCCCTTTCTAATTTTTATCTTAAGGCAGGGTCTAAGTTAATCAAGCTATCCTCAAACGTCAGAGCCTACTGTCTCACACACACCCTAAGTAGCTGGGAGTACTGGTGTGTGCCACTGCACCTGGCAGGTTTTTTTCTCTCCTTTCTGGATACTTTGACCTTGAAGCTGGCCCCAGTTCTGTCTCTGTGCTCCAGGCCTTGCTCTGAGTCCACCACGGGGCCAACGCCTTTAACACATGAACAACCACATGCTGTCCTCGGTGACCCCAGGCTCTAGGAGCAGTCACGAGCAGCCCCTGTAACTGCTGACAGTCCCTGTTCTTCCCTCTCCACAGGCAAAGAACAGAAGGAGACCAACATCGAATCCATGAAAATGGAGGCAAGTGTTTTCCTCACCCCCAGGGGCTCTGTGGCTCCTGATTTTAAAAGAGACCACTGCTCTGACCAACTGTGGCGAGTGTGTGTGAGGGGATCCTGCGGGTGGGCCTCCACCCCTTCTTTGGCGTCCCTCTGTGAGGAAGAGAGGAAATGGGGGTGGCAGTTGGAAGTCCCTGAGACATGCAGCCAGCGCATCCCCCTCCAGAGATGGGGCACTCCCTTCATGGCCTTGTCCATATGTCCCCACTCTCACTTCTCTGGCCCAGCACTCCCTGGTCACCCCCTCTGGCCAGGAGCCAGAATTTCTGTATTCTGTTTGAGGTGAGTGTCCCCTCAGTTTCTCTTCCAGGAGGGGCCCACAGGGGTAACAGTGCCCACCTAATGCCTGTCTGTCTCTCTGCCGTCTTTCTGCCCTAGGGCTCCCGGGGCCGGCTGCGGGGTGGCTTGGGCTGGGAGTCCAGCCTCCGCCAGCGGCCCATGCCGCGGCACACCTTCCAGGCCGGGGACCCTTACTACATCAGCAAACGCAAGCGGGACGAGTGGCTGGCACGCTGGAAAAGGGAGGTGAGGCACTTTCTGGCCGGAGTCCCCACCCGTCCCATGCAACTGGCCACCCTCTGGCCATGCTTCTTGCCCCCTCAAGTTAACCTCTAGAATTTCTGGGGAACTACTTGATCTCTAGTCAGTGACTGGTTCCTTTGTTGTTTTGATTAATGGTTATTAGGCACTTACTGTATGCCAGGCAGCATCCTGGGCTTCTGCCTTCATGGAATTGGCATTGTGACAGGGCAGATGAGAAAACAAGCAAGGGCTGAAACAAGATAGCAGGTCTGCTCTAGGCGGGGTGGCGGAGAGAGGCTTCTTGGACGAGGTTGCTTTTCAGTTAAGAGCTAAAGGAACTGAAGAGTTGGGTCTGTGAGCAGTGAGGGTGGAGGGAGAATATTCTAGACAGAGGAAATGGCACAAACAAGGCGCTGGCTTTCTGGCAAACTGTACGTACAGAGGTGAGCAAGTGGGAAAACGGGGCCAGATGAGACCAGAGAGCCTCCCATCCTTTGGGGCTTGCAGGTCTGGGTACCGACTACCGGAGCCATGGAAGGCGTCCACGTGGGTTCCGGTGGCAGCACTGCAGAGGACAGCTTCGGGCTATATTTTGGACGTGGAATCACTAGGGCTTGTTGATAGGATGAGGGTGGGGGGACTGACAGATACAAGGACACTCCCAGGGGTTGGGCCTCTGCACAAGGCGATGATTGTGCCAATTATCCTGATGGGGGACTAGGGGAGTAAAAGATGGTGGCAGGTGGGACTCACTCCAGTGCAAGATGCCTAGAGGCTGGGCTTGGGAAGTGCAGGCTACAGGAGTCAAGGTGGGGTCAAAAAGCAGAACCTGGCATTTCAATCTATGGGAACAAAGGAGCTCACTTAACAGAGTGGCAGAGAGAAAGCTCCAGGATCGTGTCCACAGGAACAGCAACATGTATGGGCTGTGCTGGGTAAGAGGAGGAGGAGCTGCAGGCCTCAAGCCTGAGCAGGGGTGCCTGGGAAGAGCAGGAAGGGCTGGTGTCAGAAAGCTCCAGGTTCCTGAGGAGTGGCTGCCCAGACTGTGACACTGAGCTCCTGGAGGCTTACCCACATGTTGAAAGCCCAAGGAAGGGGCTGGAGCAGTGGCTCAGCCGTTATGGCACTTGCAAGAGGACTCAAGTTCAAACCCCAGCACCACATACACTCCAAAGTGTCAGAGCAACAAAAGTGACATGAAAAATTAAATAAAATTGATTCTCTTTAAAAAGAGAAAGAAAGAAAGCAAGCCCAAGGGAGCTGGTGACTCTTCTACTGGAAGCTTCTGTGGGGAAGGCAGGGGAAGGCGTGGGGGTGGAAGCAGTCTGAGGAGGAATTCAGTCAGGAAAGCAGGTGAGGAAGTGGAGACCGGAAGACCAAGAAGGGGAGTCAGCTCACAAGCACATTTCCTTGAGCTGTTGCCTCTCTTGTGTTTGGTGAAAAGAGAAAGTATGAAAAGAAAGGGGCGTGAAGTGCTGAGAGGAAACTGCCACCACGCGGAGCTTTTCACCTTAGCTCCATCATCTTGACCTCGGGCCATTTGCCATTGTGCGAGAGTTGGCTGTGGAGAAAGTTGCAAACAATGGGAGGAGGGCGTCTGGCTATTTGATTGTTCCCAGTTCCTTCAGGATTCAGGAAGGCCGAAAATTAGTCTCCTGGAAGAGCCTGGGGAAAGGGCAGGAACCTGTATGTACTAGGTGTGGGACAGGAAAGGAGCTCAGCCCCGGCACCTGGCGCCCCCTTGAGACTGGAATTCAGGAAGTGGGCTGCTCTCTCCCGCCTGCTGGGACCCTGGAACTCACACACTGGGGCTGGTTTTATGTGTTTTTTTCGATAAGCCCTGAGGCAGGAAACATAAAGATTAGGACTTTTAGGCTTTGAAGAGCCTCTAGAAGTTCTGTGATTCTCAAACTGAGCTCTCTTGAAGTAGCATGGAGGCCTGCCCTCAGTTACAATAAAAAAAAAGTGTGGGGGGGGGTCTTTCCTCAACTCGCAGGAAATGAAGATAGATACATCCCCTCCCCAATTTTTAGTTTTCTACTAAAGTTTAGATGACTTTTTTCTTCTTTAAGAACATTTGCTGGGCTGGGCATGGTGGTCCACACCTGTGATCCTTGTGACTCTGGACTGAGGCAGGAGGATCAAAAGTATCAAGGCCTCTGCAACTTAGCTAGGCCCTGTTTCAAAATAAAAATTAAAAAGGGATAGGGATGTTGTTCAGCAGTAGAGCATCCTTGGGTTCCATTCCCAGTGCCACCAAAAATAAATAAATATATATATTTTTAAGAGCAAGGGACAGTGAGAGAGAGAGAGAGAGAGAAAGAGAATCAATTTTGTTTAGTTTTTCATGTGACTTTTGTTGCTGTGACACTTCGCTGTACACATGGTGCTGCGCGTGCCAGGCAAACACTGTAATAGCTAAGCCATCACTCCAGACCCATAAATAAGTAGTTCAAAATAATGAATCTTAAAAAGGTGGTTGGGAGGGTAGCTCAGTGGTAGAGCATCCCTGGGTTCAATCTCCAGTGCCACCCAATAAAAATAAATAAGTAAATAAATCTAGTAAATCTGCTAGATTTTAGCATCTATTTCAACACTCCAACCAACAAAGGTAACAATGAGCTTTAACTGAAAAGTGAAAAAAGTTCATTTAATTAATTAGTTTTGTGGTACTGGGTATTGAATCCAGGTCTTCATTCTTCACTCTACCACTGAGCTATATCCCCAGTCCTTTTTAATTTTTATTTTGACACAGAGTCCTGCTAAATTGCCCAGGCTAGTCTCAAACTTGCAATCCTCCTCCCTTAGCCTACCCAGTAGCTGAGATCATTTTATCCAATTACCTACCCACTCCCCAGAAAGCCATCTTCTCTCCTGACAAACCCCGAGCTCCAGTGCTCAACTACACCTGTTTCTCACGCACTGCCCCTTGAAGGTCAGTTAGCATTTCCTAACCTGAGAATGTAATGCCTGCTCTTCAAAACTTCCTTCAGGCCTGGCATGATGGCACATGCCTGTTATCCCAGCAACTGGGATTGTATTGGAATTCAGAGGGTGCTGGCAGAGGGCAGCTGGGAAGGTGGTGGGCCAGATCAGGCCTGAAGGGCTTCTGTGCCCTGCTGGGGAGCTTCCACCAGACCTCAGCCTGCACCTGCCCATTCCCCTAGTCTGCATGCCACCATGGGAGGTCTCGTTCACTCAAAGTCCGCCTACTGTCCAATTTGACTACCCTTGTCAATCAGACCATAGTTATTGAGTGAGGCCCACTCCTTACTATTCCATCCACCCAAGACCACCTGCCTCCCTAGATTTCCCGTCTCCCCCTACCCTACACACAAAGATTTAAAAGAAGACTTGGAGTGCCACAAAATAAGTGATGAAATTTAAAATAAATTACGAGTTTAAAATAAGTGGATGAGGAAAATGAGACATTTTCTCCATCTCTAAGGCAGATGTAGGGATTCATGCCGGAACTGGAAAGCTGTCCTCTTTGTGTCCCATCTCCTATTCCCTCCTCCGGTTTGCTGATCCTCTGCTTTAATCAGGATCAGAATCTGCTTAGAACTCACAGTGGCTCACCATTGTGTCCACCATCCTAGCAGGTATCTTCTGGCTATTTCTTAAAGCTTCAACCCTGTTACCTCCACAATCAACCCAGTAGTTTTAGGACCCTTTATATCCCATTGATTCTATAACTCTTTCATTAATCTCTTTACCCCTACCAAATTATAATTGACTTCAAGGCAGGGGTACCGTATCCTGCTGCTCTCCTCTAAGATCTAGTCTCTTTCGTGGCTCCCAGCCTGAAGGCCAGGATCCTCAACTCATGCATCCTCACAATAGGAAGCTTCATAAATACTGCATAGCGAAGAAAATGAATCATTGGTGACCCAAATATCATACTTTCTCCTTCTGTTCCCTCTCCTAGCTTCAGACACAACCCTGTCCCCACCCCAAACTGCCCATTAAGGAGCGAAGTCTTGCAGGGTGCTTTTCACTGTGGCCCGTGGGGGTATGTTCAAATGCTGACTTCAGTAAGTTGGTCCCACTTCCTGCTTGTGAGACCTTAGGAATCACTTAACCTCACCACCAAGCTAAAGTCCCTCTGCGGACAGACTTGGCTGAGCTCCGCTCTTCTGCATGTGGCTCAGCTCTATGGGAGCAGCACTCACCAGCTTGTTGACTGCCTCTGCCCAACCCAAATGTTTTAAGTGCAGGCCCTGTGGGCACTTTTGCCCCCACAGCTGGCATGCAGGAGGTGCAGGGCAAAGGTGTCCTGCAGAATAAATAATTCCAACCTCAGGGTCTGGAGCAGTGGCTCAGCAGTTGGAGCACTTGCCTGGCATGTGTGAGGACCTGTGTTCAAACCCCAGCAGCACATACACAGAGCTAAGTATTAGAAAAACAAAGGCCCAGATGAAACAATAAATAAAATTGATTCCCTCTTTTCTATCTCTCCCCCTCTCCCTCCCACTTTCTTCCTCTCTTAAAAAAAAAATAATTCCAAATTCAGAGGTGTGTGGATTAATAAGGAAACAACCTTTAAAATTCTGAGCACAGAGCTAGCATATAAGAGAAGCATTTTAAATTATATTAGTATTATGTAAATACATTTTTGTTATAAAAAATGTGCTCCTCCACCAATTATTGTTTTTAAGAGAAAAAGAGAATCTATTTTTATTTATTTTTATCTGGTTCGGTTCTGTTTTCTCCGACACCCAGCTGTGTATGTGGTTCTGGGGTTGGAACTGGGGTCCAGGCAAGCGCTCGAAGTGCTGAGCCACTGCTCCAGCTCCCTCGCCACCAATTTTAACTCCTTGAAAATACTTTGGTACTGGCTGAGGCAGAAGCATGGTGGCACATTCCTGTAATCTCAGCTACGTGGGAGACTGAAACAGGAGGATTTCAAGTCCTAGGCCAGCTTCAGTGAGACCCTGTCTCCTGGGGAAAAAAGGGGGGGTGCTGGAGATGTAGCTGTGTGGTAGAACACCTGTGGGTTCAAGCTCCAGTGCTGGAAAAAAAACCCACAGACTTTAGAGGTCTTGATTCTGTTGAGTTGATGTGTATGTGTCACAATTCTTTCTTTTCTTTCTTTTTTTCTTTTCTTTTTTCAAAGAGAGAGCGGGACAGTGAGAGAGAGAAAGAATGAATCAATTTTATTTGTTTTTTCATGTGGCTTTCATTGCTCCAGCACTTCATTGTGTATGGTGATGGGGTTCGAGCCCCTATCCTCGTGAATGCCAGGCAAGCTCCCTAACAATTGAGCCATTGCTCCAGCCCCCTTTTCTTTTTTTTAAAGAATCAATTTTATTTATTTTTTATCTGGCTTCCATTCTGTTTAGTTGTGTATGTGGTGCTGGGGTTTGAACCCATGTCTTTGTGTGTGCCAGGCAAGTGCTCCAACTGCTGAGCCACAGCTCCAGCCCCCATCATAATTATTCCTATCCATTTATGTTTATGTGTAAATACATAATTTTGCTTCACAGATTTTTTTCGTCTACATATATGGAACCATACTAGTTCTATTTTACAGCTTTTTTCCCCACTTTTAATAAGTCTGGCCAGTCTAACTATGTAATTACTATTATATTCCACCGTTTGGATTACTGTGATTTTTTTCACCCAGCCTCTTATTATTGGGCCTTTCTTTTGCGCGTGATTATTTTGCTGTCTAGATTTTGCAGCAGTAAACATCCTTGGTCATATCTCTTTCTACATCTGCATTTCTGTAAGACAGATACCTAGAGAGAGAAATGCTACTTGAAGGGATGTGCATTTGCCTTTTATAAAGTCTGGCAAGTTGCCCTCTAAAAAGGGCAGCACTGATTTATGCTCCATGAACAGTGTATGAGATGGCTTCCACCTTTGCCAACTTCAATATTTTGCTAATCGAACGGGTGGGAAAACGGTTTCTTATTATGGTTGTAATTGGCATTTCCCAGATAATAAGTGAGGTTGAACATCTTTTCATATGTTTATTGGCCATTTGTGCTGCCACCGCTTCTGTGAGCTTAGCAAATGTTCCTTCCCCTTGCTTTACAACCTGTGGTCCCAACAGACTGTGCTTCCTGTCTGCCCGGGGAAGAACAGCCAGCCAGCTCCAGAGGGCTCCCTCCTGCTGTGCCATATTCCATTTAATAAGAAATCACTCAGCACAGCCTGTGGAGGGGGCCTCCTGCAAGGGGCTTTGGGAAGAGGAGGGTGCTGCTGCTTTGGTGGAAGTTAGGTCCTGAAACAGGGACACCCAGGCAAGCATGGTAGACAGACTTTTTTCAAGAAAATAATAGAAAGCAAAACAGGGAAAAGAGCAGATTTCCCCCAGAATGGGAGAAGGGGACAGAGCCAAAGAGGCAGTTAGGTTTGTCCTTTTTATAGGATGCTCTCCCTTCCATTGGTCATCCTCTCCCTTCCCCCAAACCTAGGACTTGGGTGTGGGAAATCTGGTTGGGTCCAGCCTTGGGTTTACTGCTCAGGCCTCAATAGAAAGAATGTGGTGGCTTGTTTAGCAGAAGGGCGTGTCTGCATCTGGACGCACCTTGCCACACCTTCTTACTAGCATTGGAGGATGTCTAAGAAAAAACCAGGTTTCCCTTGATAGACTCAAACATTCTAACCACTCCACCCACCTAACTTCCCCCTGTCTCAAGGGGACTAAAGTGTGATCTCCTGGGCTTTTGCAAAGTAGACCAATAAGAGCTACAACTAAATGAGGAGCCAAGGGTGGGCATCTAGGCAGACATTCCGCGCATACCCACCACACCTGCACTTTTGTAGGGTGGCCTCAAAACCAACATCACCCTTGGAGGAGATGATAGTTGAAGCAGGCACAACAAGTACACTTTACCAAAAGGCTGAACACATTTTAAAGACGCTCCTGTGAAAGCCCGCAATCAAGAGTGACTTCCAGGGCTGACCTTTGCATTAGGCTGTGAAAATTGCCACAGAGAGACTCTCCAGTGTCCTTTAAGTGGATGAGCTGTTTGCACACTGGAGAATTCACTTCTTGTGGAGGCACAGAGAGAATAGCTCTCTGAACAGCCCCCACTTCTTAATAGTGAGAAAATAAATATATTGGGGGGGTAGTAATGTGTACAGGGTCCAACTGCTGTCCACAGCAAAGCCCATGCACCTGCACATTCTGTGTCTACAGTATTAGCTTTCACCTTAATCCTAAAACACATTTCCCCCATTACTATGTGTTTTTTTTTCTTCTTCTCTTTTTTGGTTCTAGGGACTAAAACAGGGGCTTTATGCCTCATGCATGCTAGCACATACTCTACAGGTGAGCTATGCCCCCTGCCCTATAAAAAGCATTTTCATCCCTTCTTTACTATTGGGAAACTGAGATTTCCTTAGGTAAGTAAGAGCCAGATGTGTATCCCTGTGGAGGATCCTCTGGGCAAAACCAGACTCCAGATCTCAGGCTGCTTCTGTTTTTTTGTTTGTTGGTTATTTGAGAGAGACAGAATCAATTTTATTAGTTTTTCACGTGGCTTTTGTTGCTCCAATACTTCATTGTGTACGTGGTGCTGGGGTTCGAACCGATGTCTTTGCGCATTCCAAGCAAGTGCTGTAACCACTGAGCCACTGCTCTAGCCAGGCTGCTTCTCTTTTGCACCAGGTGACTCATGAGAGCCTAGTTTCCCTTGTTTCCATCAGTGGGTTATCATGAAATTCCAGCCGCAGTCCAGGCTGCCCCTCTGGCCTGGCTCTGTAAGGCTCAGGTCATTTTCAGCCCTTGTGGCCTAACCCTCCCAGCTCCACTCACTTGGTCCCTTGCTCTGCCCTTGACTTGCTGTTTTCTCCTAACAGTATATCTGACGTGGTGAAATTGGATTAAGACAATGTTGGAATGAGATTTAGGAGGCCTGGTTTCCGGTCTTCGCTTCTGCCTTTGATTAGCTGATCAATTTGCGGAGCTTTCTCCTCTCTGCACTTTAGTTCCCTGGATAGACTTAATGACTCCAGGGATTCTAAAATGTTATAATAGTGGAGAGGGCTAGAATCATGATCTGTAGCTCCCTTTGTCACCTCTACTACCTTGTGCATGAACTCTAAATATCAGTGAATTCTGGGACTTCACATATATGCCTTTCTAAAAAGCACATATACAAAGCATCCTTATAAGGACTTTTATAAAACAACTTTCATAAAATTTGCTTTTGGGGCTGGGTACAGTGGCGTGGAGACTGAGGCTGGAGGATTGAAAGTTCAAGGCCAGCCTAGGCAACTTAGTGGGACCTTGTTTCAAAATAAAGTAAAAAAGGCTGGACGTATCGGTAAGTGGTAGAGTGCTTAAGTGCCTAGCCTGTGTGAAGTCCTGGGTTCAATCCCCAGTACTGCAAAAAATTGAAGAAAGGAAGATTTCTTGGACCAGCTGGAGGACTCCTAAGCGGCCTTCTTGTCAGATCTGTGGAGCCCTTCCTGACCTCTGTCCCTCATCCTCACCTCTCAGTTAGCACTCCCTCCACACCAGCTGCCCACCTTACCATTTTTCTGACTTGGCCATTCTTCAGTAACAGTTACGGATACCATAGGTTTTCCCCTTTTATCCCCTTAACAGTGAGTAATAGGCAGCACAAAATGTTTTTCACTTCCAGCTCAGATGGATTGAACAAAAAATAGGAATAACATTTCAGACTCCTGTGTATTTGAATCTTGATGGTGTTTGAAAGGCACCTTTGTGGGGCAACAATCAGAAAATGAAAAATGAGTTGAATTTGCTTTATACACACCAAAGACGTTGGAATTCAGTGTTCCCTGGAAGTGGGACTTGTGTCAGTCTCAGAATCACCTGGGCAACTGTATCCAGGCACATTCCGTGGTCCTGTCTGACTATTGCAGCAGGATCTCGGGCATCACCTGACCAGTCTGAATATCGGCCACATGGTTCCAAGGGTTCCTGAAGTCTGAGAACCACCAAGCTTCTAATGCTTAGAAATAAACCAAACAGGAAGGGATTCCCCAGAATTCTGTATTCTCACATTAGGTCAGTTGGGGGAGTTTTGCTTGTTTTGTTTAAACGTTACCACCTTCCTAGATTAATCACATCAGGAATTTAGTGATGGCCAGCACAAGTCATTTCTAAAGGTCTCCAGGTCATTCTAATGGAGGCCCAGGTGCAGGCTCTGGATCTGGAAGGACCAGCTGAGGAAAAAGGACGGGCTGGGAGACCGGCGGTCGCAAAGAACACTTTCCACCTGGGGGGTGAGGAGGAGTTGGGTGGAGGGTGAGGGAGGACCGGAAAGAACTCAGTGCGGGAATTTAAATTTTCCCTTTCGGGTGGAGATGGCAGGTGCTCCTGCTGTTTTCAGCTGTAGCCAGCCTTGTCGTCTGGGCTCCTCCAAGTCTTCTCTTCGGACCCTGAAACTTGAGAGGGTCTGCATGCCTGAATCTGAATGGTGGTCCCTTAGTCCCTCCCCTTGCCTCCCCCAACAGCCTGGAGAAGGGGTGGGGGAAGGGCGGTGGTTTAAGTGTGCCAGTTCCTTCGCCCCTCCCCCCAGTATAGAATTAACACTTCTCTCCAGGGTCTGGTTTCTAAAACAAAGTGAAAACACTCATGTCCTAGAAGCAAACTTGTGATTAGGTTTTTTCTGCTTCTCCAGTGTTGCCCCCTCCTGACTTCCTTTGATCTTATTGGTAATATTTAGCAGATATTTGCAGTTGCATTAGTCCGGTTAGGAAACTGGTCCAGAGAAGCTAGGTGGTGAGTTAAGGTCTTGTCATCCGCTATACCACCTTGTGCAGTCCAAGACCTACACCCCAACCCTGACGCACACCTGTGCAGCACTGCCAGGCCACTCCATACCTCTGTGATGTCATCTCTGTCCCCTCCCCAGGCCCCCTGACTCAGGTGGAGCAGTGCAGACCAAGCAGTTCCTAGTTAGGAGACAAAAATAACGGGAGAGGAGATGGGGTTCTGTGGAGCAGCAGAGCTTCAGAAAAGGATTGCAATGGGCAGAGTGAGGGAGGAGGCTGTGGAGCCTGGCAGCAGACCTTGGCCCTCCAGCTTCTAACCTGAAATCATTAGGGAAGAGTAGGGCTGGCTGGAGGGCATGTAGGAGCCTTGAGGGCAGAGGGCTGCTTGAGAGAGAGGAGAGGTTGTGGGGACCAGGGGGGTCAGTGAGAAGGGAAGGACTGCCTTTCTAGCAGGTCCTCTACCTGCATTTTTTTTTTTTAAGAAGGAGAGAAAGAGAATCAATTTATTTTTTCCACATGGCCTTTGTTTCTCCCACACTTAGTTGTGTATGTGGTGCTGGGGTTCAAACCTGGGTCCTCGTGCTTGCCAGGCAAGCGCCTCAACCACTGAGCCACTGCTCCAGCTCCCTCTACCTGCATTATTTTTTCAATTTTGTGGTTCTAGTGAAGGAGCCCAGGACCTCTAGAATGCTAGTCAAGCACTCTGCAGTGAGCCATATTCCCACCCTCTGCATTTCCCTCTCTAGATCAGAAATTCTGTATCAAAATTCATCCAAGTGGGTAGAGCAGGTCCCTGCTTCAGCCCTTCAAACCTGATGAGCACATGGCTGTGCTTGTGCTTGTTTCTTCCATCATCTGCTGGGGATAATGCAGTAGCAGGTGACCCCCAAATCTGGCAATTCCTGTTTGAAAAGCTGGTACCTCATTGCTCATCTTCCCATGCCTTTGCTGAGCACAGTGCGTCTGATTTCCCTCTGCACATGGAAGAAGCATCGCTACCACATAATTTACCATCTAATTGCATGCTGTCTTGAATGAGGGCTGTGGTTTATGTGTGGTGGGTCTTGGATACACAATTAGGCCATGAGTAACAGAAACATGGAGGCCCATCTCTCCCACCTTTTCCTTCCCCTCCCGGGAGCCTCCACCAACCCAGCAGGTGCCCAGCACTCTGAGATCCAAGGGCCACCTTGGGGCATGGATGTGTTTCAGGCATGAAATACACAGGTTGGCTCCAGGAAATCAATGTGGCAAGTGGGGGCGGGTGTCCCTGCCCAGTGGCACTCGCTCAGATGCTGTGCCTCTGCAGCCTCAGGGAGGAGATTCTGTTGCAGGGCCCAGGTTTGGGCTGGTGGCATGGAGCCCGACTAGTCCAGCACAGTGCAGTTGCCATGGTGACCCTTCTGGTTTTCTTCAGGAGGAGGGGAGGACAGATTCCTCTTTCAGTCCAAATCATCTGCCTGGGCTGCCACCATTCTGAACACTCTGGGAACCAGACTCCCCAGCCCACTGCCTTCTGCTTCTGCCACTGGGGAAAGCTTGTCCAGCACTTTGGTTTTAAATCACAAGGACAACATTTATCACAGGACAACATGCTCTTACGAGAAGGGGGGCAGGAGGGAAAGGCCCTGGAGGTGGGCAGCTGGCCTGGGACAAGCGGATGAGTGTGGGACAGCACCTTTGCACGTCCTCCTTCCTCCCCCTCCTCTTTCCAGATGACTTCCTCTTTAGTTAGTGGCTCTGACACTTTGGGTGGGCTCAGTCCTTTCTAGGCCTCAATTTCCTCATTTGTAATAGGTGGTTCTCACACCTGGCTGATATCAGAATTACCTAGAGTTTAATACAGTTCTGGGCTTCACCCTAAGCTGCTGATCTACATAGGTAAGGCCCAAGAATCTGTTTTTGTTTTTGTTTTTTTTGTTTTTAAAGAAAGGAGGGACAGTGAGAGAGAGAAAGAGAGAAGCAATTTTTATTTAGTTTTTCATGTGACTTTCTTTCCTCAGATACTTTGCTGCGTATGTGGTGCTGGGGTTTGAACCCACGTATTCGCACACGCCAGGCAAGCTCCATAACCACTGAGCCACCGCTCCAGCCCCTGTTTTTATTTTTTTTTTTTAAAGAGAGGGAGAAAGAGAGAATCAATTTTATTTAGTTTTTCATGTGACTTTCGTTACTCTGACACTTCCTTGTGTACATGGTGCTGGGGTTGAAACCTGCTTCCTCGTGCATGCCAGGCAAGGACTTTAACTGCTGAGCCACCACCTCTCCGACCCCAAGAGTCTGTATTTTAAAAATCCTTATTGGGGGACTGGAGCGGGGGCTCAGCGGTTTCGGCGCTTGCCTGGCAAGCACAATGACCCAGGTTCAAACCCCAGCATCACGTACACAACTAAGTGTTATGTTAGAGCAACTAAGGCCATGTGAAAAACTAAATAAAGTTGTTTCTCTCTTTCTCTGTCTCTCTCACTGTCCCTCTCTTAAAATAATTAATTAATTAATTAACTAATTAGTTAATTAAAGACAGGTTAATCTGTCCTGTTAAGAAAGAGCCATTAAAAGAAACTAACTTAATAAAAAAAAATCCTTATTGGGTGATCCTGTTTGCATTTAAACCCCAATAAGTTTTGGGGTTCTCCTGGCAGGATGACCTGTAAAGGCCTCATGGAAAGAAAAGGAAGCTCTGGCTGGTGCTGAGGACTGACTGGCCTTTCCTCCCAGGAGCTTCTGGACCTGGGCAGGTTAGTCTTGTCAGGAAGCCGGTGTTTCCTGGTCATGCTGGCCAAGCCAAGTCTGGCCCCTACCTCTTCCCTCAGGAGAAGCCAGGAGAGAGAATGACAGGAAGGGGGGGGGACGTTGCCATAACAACCAGCTCCAGGCAGAGGCCTCCCTTCCAGGGGCTGGTACTTCACCCCAGTCATGCTGGTTTCCATGGAGATGAGGTACTGAGGGATGGGGGTGGCATCTGCCCCACTTAGAACATTAGTCAGGAGCTGCCAGAAGGCTGCACATCTGTAGGTGGGAGCCCTGGACCCCTGTCAACTTAGAGTCCCCCAGCATGGCCTCTGCTCTCTGGGTGCAAGTCTGACACCTTCTCCAGCTTAGTTGCTCTCTCTGCGGCTGTCTCCTTAGCAACAAGTCCTGCTAACTCCATGCTGTTGGTGCTGTGGCTATTTTTAGCTTCACTGCCAGCAGCCCAGTCCTGGTCATTTGCTTGCAACCTCCATATGGATTTCAGGGGAGTAGGAAAATGAAGATTCCTGGCTGCTTTGGGGAACCTAGACCCAGACCCCTTGGCAAACATTAAACTTTCGTCTGTGGAAAGTTCTCTGTCCCTGAACCTGGAACTTGGTGGCTTGTGATGCAGCTCCCGAGACAATGTTGCATTCAGTTCAGGAAACACTTGTTTTAATTTTCCACTAGGGTGCTCTGTCCACAGAGCTTCCAAACAAAGCTAAATAAGATCCAGTCCCCATCTGCTAGGGTTATTTATCTATCCCCTGGAGAAGATGAGTGCCCAGTTACCTTCCTGTAAGGCAGAGACTGGCTAAGGGAGGGCTGTGTGAGGGAGGAGGAGGAAGATAAGGAAGGCAGGTGAAGGTGGGGACAGTAGTGGGAGATAAGGATAAAGGGCCAGAGGAGCCCTGTCCAAAAGAACTCTGTGGTGACGGAATCGTTCTACAATCTGTGCTACCCAGTACAGTAACCCCCAGCCACCTGAAGACACTCAGAAAGTGGCACTGCAATGAGGAACCATCTTTTAAATATTTATTTTTAATGATACATGCAGCTAGTAGCTACTTCAGTGGAAAGCACAGGGCTTGAGCAGCTTCCATAGTGGAGGTAACTGGTGAACCGGTGGAGGAGGATGGGCAGGATCTGGGTAGGATCTGGGCTGGTGGAAGTTGATGGGAAGAGTACTCTCCAAGAAGGAGCAGCATGAGAACGGCAGCTGGGTGGCAGAGCATGGGCGGTGTGGTGTATCACGGAGGCCTCCAACTCTGTGGGGGCCTTGAAATGATGCAGAGTATTGACTGCCTGGTCCTGAAGCTTTTGAGCTGTAGACAGGAGGACAGGTTCAGAACACACATCCTGACCTCGCAGACTTTTGTTTGGTAGGGTCAGTGGGGATAAGTGGCAGAAAATGTTCAGTGACTTCCCAGTGTGTTGTTTTGCAGATGGCTTTTAGGGCTGTGGCCTCTGGTTTTGAGAAAAGGGACTCAGGTGCTAATTGTCCTGTGGGATGGCAACACAGCACTCTAAGATGTGCTATAGGACACTGAACTTTTTGAATTAAAACAATGCCCGCAGGAGTGGCTGTGGCTACTCGAACCTCCAGGTGTTACTGCTCTTGGGTGCGATATCCTGGCCTAGGGTCTCATCTCAATTCTGTCGATCTGGAAAGTCAAGTGTACACTCTTATGTCAGTGTTCTTCAAAGACCTAAGAGTGACATATACCAGAACAGTAAATTTAGCAATTTATAACAGGACATGTCTTGGTTGCATAGATCATAATTCTTGTCCTGTGGTTTTCTGGCAACATAAAAGGTATGAAAGTCACTGGAAAATGTAATTAAAATTAAAAGTTTGCTTGATGAGTACAGCATCAGACTGAGAGTCAGGTGTTCCCAAGAGGTTTTCATCAGTTCCGGCGGCCTGTTGAGTCACTGCTGTCTCTGCCTGCCAGACAGGAAATGTGCCCTGTCTTTGAGGTCACCCTCCCTTTTGGACCAGGCTGGATCCTTCCTCTTCAGCACCTCTTTTAGGCTCTTGACATCCACCACACTTTTCATCCAAGAGTTCTTCCTTTCAATATGCTTTGATAACAATTCCAAGAACAGGGCTTATTTTACATTAAGCTGCTATTTTAGCTTAACTATCTTTATCTCAATCAAAAACCTATGCCAGGAACTACCCAGTGAGGGTTACTTTGGAAGGTCAAAAACATATGTGACCTGAGGTTCACTGTAAGCTGCCCTGTTTTTTTTTCTCTGACATTTTCCCCAAATCACCTCTTCTTTATGCTAGATCTTGGGGTCTCTCCTGCTATGGGGTCTGATTCTATCTACTGATCACAAAGAAGACACATGCCTGGTCCTCATAGTCTGTGAAAGGGCAATGTTTCCTATCTGCCTGGTCACAGAAGAGGAAGATGCCCTAAGTTGGTTAGGGGACACCTTTGGAGTCTGAGTTTCCTTTTGTTTGAGAAGTTGCATAGAGAGTGAGAGAGAGTCAATATTTATTTTTTTCCCCTCTGATTTATTTTTTAATTTTTTTAAAGATAGAGGGACATTGAGAGGGAGAGAGAAAGAGAATCAATTTTATTTAGTTTTTTTTCATGTGGCTTTCGTTGCTCAGACACTTCGTTGTGTACGTGGTGCTAGGGTACGAACCAGTGTCCCTGGGCATTCGAGGCAAGCGCCCAAACCACTGAGCCACCGCTCCAGCCCCTCTAGTTTATGTTTTAGCAACACTTAGTTGTATATATGCTTCTTGGGTTTGAACCTGGGTTCTCTCATGCCAGGCAAGTGCAGTACCACTGAGCCACCACTCTAGCCCCTTGACTTGTATTTTAGAGAATGAGAATAAAAGAAGTTTGACAGCTAGGGGAGAAAGGCTGCTCTCTTTGTAGGTCAAAGGAAAGTGAAAGGTCAGCTACTGACACTTGAACTCTTGGCTACATGTGCAGGCATTGTTACTACAGGGTAGTTTATGGTGTTTAGTTGCATTATGATGGAAAAGGAGGTGTCACAGATGAGACAAGAGTGTCTGAAAAGAGCAGCCAAGCCAGAAATCAAAATTTTCCTTTAGAGAGGAGGCCTGGGGTGACATCTAAGACGGCTACTGACAGGGCCCTTATGCTAAGGAGGCAGCAGTGAGGCAAGCACCTTAAGCAAGTCATTTCACATTCCCTAAAGGTCAGGGGCAGATAAGAGGTATAAATTCAGACAAACCTTGTCCATGCTAGGAACAGGCTCTGCCAATGAACTACACAAAATTCTGGGCTTTTCATGATGACTGGGGGATTGTCTGAAAACATGTCTTGAACTGATAACTTGATTAGGTTGAGTGATGGGTTGGGACCAAAGAGGAATTTTTTTTGAACAGCTCTTTTTTCCTTGTGTATAGTTTCAGGGTTGGGAGGGAAGTTTGTAACCCAAATTTTTTTTATGGAGAAGGCCTTCTGATTTGGAGACCTCTATCCTCGATTTAGAGACCTCTATCCTCTTCAGGGCTTGCTTGTTCTGTTGGCCCCCAGGAAGGATGAGCTGAGTCCCAGAATAGTGATGGGTTCTCCTTAACAGTGCATCTCCTGACCTCATTATTCTGATACCTGTTCCAGCTGGTATGTCCCAGTTGACTATGGCTGGGGGCCAGGCACCTGGGGAGTTATCTCATTGTCTTTAGGATGCTGGTCTTCAGCACTCCAGAGAGCTGATGTCATCACTCCTGTTTTGCAGATGAGAAAACAGACTTCTTGGGGTTAAGTGGCTTGTATCAAGGTCATGGTGGTGGAATCAGAACTCAAGTCCACAATTTCTGCCAATTTTGCAGCCAGAAAGCCCTCTCCTGCTGGGAGCATTCACCTTCAGTTTGCTGTCCTTTTTAATTCATCTTGCAGACTGAAACCAGGACTACTTTTTTCTAAAATACACATTCATCTTGATCAGAAAACCTGCCCTTATTCTTCAAAATATATCCATTGACATGCCTGATCACTCTCTTCATCATCCATCCTTATTTTTCTTCTCCCCATTAGCTTTAGTGGAACTGGGAGGGTGGATGTGAACATGGTTTTCCTTTCTTCTTTTGCCTAATATCTCTTTTCTTTTGGTACTGGGGATAGAACCCAGGGGTGCTAACACTGAGCCACATCCCCGGCCCTTTTTATACTTTATTTTGAGACAGGGTATGGCCAAGTTTTTAAGGGCCTCACTAAGTTGCTGAGGCTGGCTTTGAACTTCTGCTTCTCCTGCCTCAGCCTCCCTAGTTTCGGGGTAATATCTCTTATCCTACCTGCTGACTTCTGACCATGGTAACCTCATTTGTCATTCACACCACCCATTTTATGTTGTCTTCTAAGCCATCTGCTTGGTATCTGTGGTAGTTAGTTTTACATATGCCTGTTTATCAGTAGTGGTCCTATTCCAAGACTAGTGGAATCTGTCAGCTCCCTGAGGGCAAGGCCAAAAGTGTCTGTTCCTGGATCAGATGCTACAGCCCACCTAATGAGGGATGTGGGTGGAGACTGTGTCACCTTGGAGTAGGTGCCTGTGCTTAGGAGGGAGCTTGAAATGGCGGAGGTTACACCTAGAGGTTCCTGCCAACTGTAATGTCGTCTTGAGCTACAGCTGTCTTGGCTGGAAATGAAAAACAGTGCTCTACCTCTGAATGATCGCCCTCACAATTCAACCTTGCAAATAGGAAAATGAACGATCGGGGCCCTCCCGGGATTCGGCCAGTTAGAGGGTCACAAAGACAGAACCTGTCAACCACTCTTCAAGCACCCTTCTCTAGCCACCTGTAGCTGAAGGAAGGAGGCGCTCCCCAAAAGTTCTCGTCTTGGAGCGCGCTCAGTTTCTTTGCGGCTGCCTTCTGTCCACCTCCATCTGTGCGCCGAGTTTCCCTAAGCTCCCTGGGACTCGCTTATCTGTAAGCTTTTTCCTTTTTCCAGTCGTGCTTGTGCGAAACTCACTTTCTAAACTTTCTCCCGGCTCTCCAGGCCGTCTGAAAGCTCCGATCGCGTCCAGCCCGGACTCCGCCAGGTTGCCCCAGGGCCGGCGGCCAGCGCGCACCCGCTCCTCCAGGCGGCCCTCCTTCCCCGGCTCCCCGCGGCTCCGCGCTAATCTCCAGAGTTGGGGAGAGGGGGCGGGGCGGGCCGGCCGGCAGGAGGGGGGCGCGCTCGGCCCGGCCGGGGCGGGGCCCTGGGAACGGGCGCAGGCCGGCCTCGCCCCCAGGCCCCCGCGCCCCTCGGACCCCGGAGAGGGGCTGGCCCACTGCCAGCGTTGGAGGCCGGCCCCCTCCCCCGGCCCGCTCGTAGCCAACCAGGCACTCCAGCGGGGCCCACGTGACCTGGAGTTCTAGACAAAGAAAATGTTCCCTCCCCCCCCACGCCCCCTCCCCCTCTCTCTGGCCCCCTCCGCCCCCAGCCCCATCGCCCCCTTCCCCTCCCCCCAGACGGGCAGCTACTTACAGAGCTCCTGGGCCGGGGCTCACACCTGAGCCGGACCGCAGAGGGGCTGCACCTGGCCTTATGGGTAGGTTCCTGGACGGAGCCCTGGGGAGACAGGGCGGGGAGGCTGCCGGGCCGGTGGGAGGATCCCCGCAGCCCTCTGTGTTTGAAAAGAGTCAAGTATGCGTCCCCGGCCCGCTGGAGTTCTGGAGATGCTGACTTAGTGCCGTCCCGCCCACTCCTGCTCAGGAGCCCCAAGGCCCCACTCGACACCGGGCTCTAGTGGCACCTGGCGCCCTCAGGGGACAGGAAGAGCAGCCCCGGCAGTGGTAACTGCAGACTTGGGGAGCAGGCGGTTTGGCCGAGGGCAGCTGTAACTAGGAGTTGGGTTGGAAGTAGCCTGGCTGCGCTGCTGGCAGATGGGCGCCTGGCAGCTCCGTTGACCTGTGTGTCTGGCTGAGGGACCATACTACCCTTAGGGCTCTTCCTGCTTGTGGCCTTTAGAGAGGAACAGCTTCCTTCCCTTGGAGTTCCTGGGAGCCACAGGGCAGGCAGCCAGAAGGAAATGGTGGGGGGTGGGAGAGAGTAGTGCAACCCTAACAGGGGCTGTGGGGACAGCCTGATGTCCTGTGACACAGGAACAGCCCAAGGCCTCGTGGATTAGGAAGCATTGGCGCTCAGACCTCTGACCTTTGGAAAAGGACTTGCAGGGGGAGGTGGAGGTGGACAGCTGCCCTAGGAGATGGGACAAGGCTGGGAGGCTGTAGTCAGTGGAGTTACCAGTGGCTTTCCCAAGCTGGAGAAACTCCTGGCCAAGTGACTTCCTTGAGCCAAGGGTAAGGGGGGATGGTGTAGTGTCTCTCTTGGGCCCTACTCAGACTCTCAGCCTCCTCTAGGGGAGAGGAGCCATCAACCCAAAATCGAGAGTCCGGGGTTAACCCTTCCCTCTCCTATTGTTCGCCTGGGGAGAAGGGTAGGGGTAGTGAAGGAGGAAGGGAGGACTTTCAGCCGAGGACACTCCTGCCCTGGCTGACTATTCTAATGAGGCACCTCCCCCACAGACTACTCTGGCCCTTCTTCCCCTTTCCTCTGGCCTCCTGCTGCTGACCCCCTCCCCTGCCTCCTGGTCTCTTGGAGGCCCCCTTCCTCCTCTGCCAGGCCCTGGGCTGATGTTGTGCACCGAGTGGGTTGGGGATGCGGAGTAGCTATCAGCAGCAGCATCTGACAAGCCCAGGGAAGTTGTGGGGGAAGAATTTTTAGGAACTGCTGTGGAGCGGGTGAGGAGAGAGACAAAGAGTATGGGGGAGTAATGAGGGTGGTAACACACTGGACTCCCTTCTAGACCTGGGAGCCTGGGCGGGGGGGGGAGCCGCACCCACTGGCTGCTGCTTACTGTGGACGTGATGGGGGGCTGCTCTTCCCTCCTGTCCTACGCCACCTGCACGCTTTGTGCTGGCTGAGGGACCTCTCAGGCCTACAAACAGGGTCTTTAGGGCATCTGGGCAGCATCCTAATCTAGGCCAGTCATCCCTGTCTGAAGGTCAAGAAAGCTTGGTGGAGGGTGCAGACCCAAGGCAGGAGGTTATCTGAGTGTAACTAGCTGGTGATCCCAGGAGAGGAGGTGGCTTCCTTAGAGGCCTAGCCTTGGTGCATCTTCTTAGGGGAGGAGCTCATTGATTTGGAAGGGAGGGGGAAGGCTGAGTTCCACCAGGTGAGGGTGGGGCTGGGGTGGGTTGAGCAATTACTCTGCATTCTTCCACCCCACCCTCACCAGGCCACCTTGAGCTCATTTTCCCAGCTGTTTGTGAGCTGGGGGCAAAGGATACTTTATCTCATTTTAGAATTTGTTGAGAGAAAGAGCTATGACTAACATCCTCCATGTTTTAGGACTCACCACAAGAAACAGATTTGCTTTGTTGCCATGAGGCAAAAACTTGAAGATTGAATGAGATAAAGTGAATCTACCAGTCAGTGC
Organism: Aplodontia rufa; assembly: GCA_004027875.1. Lineage (NCBI taxonomy): Eukaryota > Metazoa > Chordata > Mammalia > Rodentia > Aplodontiidae > Aplodontia > Aplodontia rufa. The sequence continues at coordinate 26,372 of PVKS010006391.1, forward strand.
ACTAGATCATTGACCTTAAAACAAAGGTTCTTAACCTGGGACCCTTGGATGTAGGATTCATTGACAGGCTTTGAGAGAGTCCTTGGAATCCTTAATACATGTGTACATCAGATTCTTGAACAGGTGACCGGAAACTGCAGTTCAAATGCAGTGCAGGTTGTGGCAACTCAGAAAATAAAGGGACTGGGCCAGTGATTTACTAATGAGCTGCCAGGCTAAGGCAGGAATGTATGGTTTGGATTTCCAGTTTAGAACTTTTATACTCCAAGTTACTTTCTGATAACTTTTTTAAAATCTTGAGAGTGGGTTTGCATTAGCCACTCCAGGCACTTGGGGAAAGCTGTGTGTTGAAAGATGTGTTAAAAATGGACTTTTGGGGGTTGGTGGTGTAGTTCAAGAGCAGAGCATGGGCAAGGACCCACACACAAAGAAATGGGGGTTTTTCCCTCTGGATCTGGTGTGCTGGAAAACGGTTGCAGAATCTTGAAGTTTGAGGTCTGGGTGTCCTAGATTCAGTAGTGGGGGTGAGATTAAGTCGAATGGTTCCCCGAACTAAGTATCAAGGATTTCATTCTCCTTTATAGGGATCCTGGAGCAGGTTTTGAGAAGGAATGGGCGTGTGGATCGTAGCCTCAAAGACGAGTGTGATACGGTGAAAGATTGGAGACTGTTCATTGGGAAAATAACTGGGGTTTGGATTATTAATTTGTTTGTGGGATGGCAGAGAGTGCCTGATCTGTGTGCTCAGCAAATAATTGAATGAATCAATGTATTTACGGATCTGAAAGGTGCAGATAGACGGTAACCGCATGCAGTACATTAGCTGTAACCTGAAAGAACTCTTAACAGAGTCTGAGCATTGGAGCAGGCAGGCTCTAGTGGAGCATTTTCAATGGTCTTGGAGCAGATGGGGGAGGAGATGCGCTCTTTAAGTCATTAGTAGACATTACAGATCTAGATTTAAAAGATCTGGGAACTAGGAAAAGAAGGGAAATTGTGGAGAAAAAGATGAGAGCTCCCCTTGCAAAGGAAGAAAGGAGAGACTGGAGTCAGTATCTCTGCCTAAACAATGGCGCATAATTAATATTTGAATGGAATCATCCTTTCCAGATTAGAGGGTGGGCAGCTGATGTCCTGGCCAAGGTGAGGAAGATTAGGCCATGGAGGGAGGTTTCCCAAGAGGTAGAGAAAAGGCTGGAATGGAGTCGAGTTATTTCAGCTCACTCTCAACTTCAGCTGTTTCCATTTCCATGGCAAGCCAGTTGGGTTGATGAGGGAAGAGCTGTTCTCTGGCCCCTTAGCCCCCGTCACTGTCTCCAGACCACAGACGGGTTGAGAAGAGCCCCTCTGTCCCACGTTGCCTTGCTAATTCCTGGAGGGGTCAAGGTGACTTCTTGCTGCTTGTTTCCTCAGGCTGAGAAGAAAGCCAAAGTAATAGCAGTAATGAATGCTGTGGAAGAGAATCAGGGATCCGGGGAGTCTCAGAAGGTAGAGGAAGCCAGCCCTCCTGCTGTGCAGCAGCCCACCGACCCAGCATCTCCCACTGTGGCTACCACCCCTGAGCCTGTGGGTGCTGATGCTGGGGACAAGAATGCCACCAAAGCCGCCGATGATGAGCCAGAGTATGAGGTGAGCGGCTTGCTATCACCAGCCTCATGCACCTCTTTTCCGGGGCCTTCCACTGCCAGCTGCTCCTTTCCTGCTTTCATCTCCCTCTGGCCCCTCTCTCTGTACCTGACCCTGGGCCTCAGCTTCGTTATTGCCCCAATTTTGCTGTCACTCTCCTTTTCTATGGAGCTTTCTCTCTCCTGGCTGTCCTGCCCCCAGATGTCCAGGGCTGGGGTTGCCATGGGGGGATCAGGGTGGTAGGGCCTCGTGACCACTGTGTAATTATTTCTGCTCCTTGGGGCTCCAGGATGGCCGGGGCTTTGGCATTGGGGAGCTGGTGTGGGGGAAACTGCGGGGCTTCTCCTGGTGGCCAGGCCGCATTGTGTCTTGGTGGATGACGGGCCGGAGCCGTGCAGCAGAAGGCACCCGCTGGGTGATGTGGTTCGGAGACGGCAAGTTCTCAGTGGTGAGTTGTGGGATCTGCCTGGAGTGTGGGGCGGGTATGGTCCTAGGGCTTGTGATTTTTAGCTGGGGTGGTTTATCTGGAATTGGGTTGGTAGAAGTGGGCTCTGTTTACCTGCATGTGGTAAGTGGAAGAAGCCTTGGAGGTCATCAGGTTGTACCCTGGCTCAGAGCGCAGATGCCTCTGCCAGCCTGTTAGCTGCGAGGAGCCATTCTGCCAGAATTTCCTTCCCCCACCTTTGGTGGTCTTCTCCATTCCCGGGCCATTCCCCTTGTTAGCCTTGGGTCCTTGGCATACTTCTAGTGCTCCCCACCCTGCGGGTTGAGAGGCACCCCTTGGGAGCTGGAGGGGGGAGGAGGAGCAAACGGTCCGCTCATCCCCAGGTGTGTGTGGAGAAGCTGATGCCGCTGAGCTCCTTTTGCAGCGCCTTCCACCAGGCCACCTACAACAAGCAGCCCATGTACCGCAAAGCCATCTACGAAGTCCTACAGGTGAGCTGCGCCCCCCCCAGGTGCTCAGAGGAGGGAGCTTAGCCAAGGAGGCCACCAGCAGGCCTGGAAACTGCAGTGAAGTGAGCTGGGTGTGGTGACGCTCACCTGTAATCCCAGTGACACATGAGTTCAAAGCCAGCCTTAGCAACTTAGTGAGGTCCTAAGCAACATAGTAAGATCTTATCTCAAATAAAAAATAAGAAGGGCTGGGGATGAGGCTCAGTGGTTAAGTGCCCCTGGGTTCAATCCCTGGACCAGGGGGGAGGAAAAGAGTCCTTGGTGGTGACCCCTTGCCTCACTCATCTCCCTGCTTCCAGGCTCTCCCTCCCCTGACGGTCACCCATCTCCACCTGCCCACCTTGAGTCTCCCTCACCTGCCACCCTGCCTGCCCTGACCCTTGCTCCTGTATCTTGCCCTCCAGGTGGCCAGCAGCCGCGCAGGGAAGCTCTTCCCGGCTTGCCATGACAGTGACGAGAGTGACACTGCCAAGGCTGTGGAGGTGCAGAACAAGCAGATGATCGAATGGGCCCTCGGGGGATTCCAGCCCTCTGGCCCAAAGGGCCTGGAGCCACCAGAAGGTAAAGGTTACTCAGCTCAGCCTTTTGGCATGATAGGTCCCACTGAGAGGCCCAGTGGGAGTGGCCATGGCCTCCCTCGCCTGGAGCTTCAGAATAACCTCTCCAGGCTTGCCTGACCCTGAGAGTTGGGAGGTAGGGACCAGCTGACAATTAGGCTGTACCCAATTCTGGGTAGCAAGGCAGGGCAGTTGGGGTTCCTCCTGAGCCTGAGACTGACCTGGTCTCCTGCCTCTCTGCAGAGGAGAAGAATCCCTACAAGGAAGTTTACACGGATATGTGGGTTGAGCCAGAGGCAGCTGCCTATGCGCCACCCCCACCAGCTAAAAAGCCACGAAAGAGCACAACAGAGAAGCCCAAGGTCAAGGAGATTATCGATGAACGCACAAGAGGTGGGTGGTCTGGCTCTGGAGGGTGACTTGGGAGGCCGGCTTTCCAAGGGACAGGCATGACCTGGGCAGCCTCCTCTGATGCAGGCTTCCCTCTCTCTCTGCAGAGCGGCTGGTGTATGAGGTGAGGCAGAAATGCCGAAACATTGAGGGTGAGTGTGCTTCCTGGTGTCAGGGTGCTCCTAGACAGGCAGGAGAACCTGGCTGCTTGTGTAGCATGGGCATGTAGTGGCATTGGCACAGGCTCTTGGAAAGGTTGGAATATCATGGACCCTGTGACATCAGCAGTCAGTGTGGAGGCCTGTTTGCTTGCCCCACCACCTCCAGCCTACTTGACACACCATCTGTCTTAACTAGTGCCATGAATTTGCTTTCCTATCAATGATGTGGTCTGGCCTCTGGGGTCTGTGACACGCCAGTGAGTCGGAAGCGTGGCCCTGGTGGTTTGATTGAATATAGTCTGAAGGCAACCTCTTGGCCTCTGTCCTTTCTTACCTGTCATCCTGTATCCATCTCTCTTGCCATAATGGTAGTGATCTTGTGTGGAGCCCCCAGCTATAGGGTGGGGGCTTCTGGCTTCTTTCTGACTGCCTATTTGGCTGCAGCCCTAGATCCCCTTCTGTGGAACGTCTCTGAGGCTGGGCTTTGGCCTGAGTGAGGGGCTCTGGAGTTGCTCACAAAACACATGTTGCTTTGTAGATATTTGCATCTCTTGTGGGAGCCTCAATGTCACCCTGGAGCACCCTCTATTCATTGGTGGAATGTGCCAGAACTGCAAGGTAGGGGAGCCCCTCTGCAGAGGTGACCCCTTCCCCCACTGGCCTCTCTGGCTCCTAGGGGGCTGGTGCCTGGAAGGTATGTGATGTAGACTTGTAGGTGACTCCAGAAATAAGTCCCAAGTGAATGGGCCCTTGGCCTCCAAGCTTCCTTGTTCCTGTCCTGAAAGATCCTCTCGGGCCCCACTCTAGACCCTAGGTGTGGGCAGCAGTGGGGCTCACAGTGCAGACGCTGGTCTGAAGGGGGTGGGCAGCAGAGAGGTGAAGTCAAGCGAGGTGACTGGTGGATTGCCACATCCTAGGGAGTTCGGGGAGAAAAGCTGAAGGAGGGAATAAGGTAATGGGCAGCTCCCCTCTGCCCCTGGCCTTGCTCTTTGGCCTGTCTTTGGTCTATCTCCTGCAGTGTGTGGTGATATGAAGCTTCACTGCTTCTGACCTCTGTGTTGCTTCCTAGAACTGCTTCCTGGAGTGTGCGTATCAGTATGACGACGATGGCTATCAGTCCTATTGCACCATCTGCTGTGGGGGGCGTGAGGTGCTCATGTGCGGGAACAACAATTGCTGCAGGTGAGGTTCCCTGCTCAGACCACACAGGGTCATCTCTCCTTGTCTGGGACATAGGCTGTCCTGCTGTGCCCCAGTAGCCATGCCCTGGACTAAGTGCTTCCATTCCAGGCAGCACACTTTGTCCTCCCAGGATTGGGACTGAGAGTACCCTGTGCTTCCTGGGTTTCCTTCCAGGTGCTTTTGCGTGGAGTGTGTGGATCTCTTGGTGGGGCCGGGGGCTGCCCAAGCAGCCATTAAGGAAGACCCCTGGAACTGCTACATGTGTGGGCACAAGGGCACTTACGGGCTGCTGCGGCGGCGGGACGACTGGCCCTCACGGCTCCAGATGTTCTTTGCTAATAACCACGACCAGGAATTTGTGAGTGCCAGCCCTAAGGAGTAGTCTCATGTGCTCTTGGCTGAGACTGTGACCCCCTCAAAGCACTTCAGTGGGTAGCAAGGCCTGGACAATGAGCAGGAGTCAGCTGGGAAGGCCAGCCCAGGGTGGGATGCTGCAGGATGGTTCTGGATGTAGATCTGACCACTGTGTTCACTGCTTAGGACCCTCCGAAGGTTTACCCACCTGTCCCAGCCGAAAAGAGGAAGCCCATCCGGGTGCTATCTCTCTTTGATGGAATCGCTACAGGTGGGTGGCGCAGGATTCAAGAGGTGCTGCCTTTCTTGTCCTTGGTGTGTGGACATTATAGCTATTAAAATACTATCCTGCACTAGCTGCGTGCAGTGACGCATACCTGCTGAAGCAGGAGTGCCACCAATTCAAGGTCAATCTGGGCAACTGGGTGAGACCTTGTCTTAAAATTTTAAAAAACAGACTGGGAATATAGCCCAATGGTAGATGGCCCCTGGGTTCAATCCCCAATAGTGGGGGGAAATTTTTATCCTAAAGAGGAAACTCTGATGTTAAATGAAAAATTAGGCAGGTCATGGACATGGAATTTAGTTAAAAAATAGAAAGTAAAATAAGGGCAAACCAGCCTGACCAAGGGGGTGCCTCCCGTAAAGGAAGGAGATCCTGCAGCAGAGGACAGAACAGTTGTTAAACTAGATAATCTAAAGGAAACGATGTAAGTCACTCATAGTCCCTTAACATATTGGTGTGTGTTCTTTTAGATATTCCTGTGCTTGTGTGTTTATATAATCACACCTCTCTAGTTAAATTAAGAAGATTGTAAATGCATGCCGTTTTGCAACTTGCCTTGTCATTTCTTACAACTCCTTTGTCATGTTTCCCAATGTAGAGCTATATTCACTTGTAAGTGCCACGGAGGATTTCCTCAAGTAAAAGTACCATAATTCTGACTCAGGAGGCTAAGGCAGGAGGATCACAAGTTCAAGGCCAGCCTCAGCAACTTAGCAAGACCCTGTCTCATAAAATGATTGGGAATGTAGTTCAGTGATAAAGCATCCCTAGATTCAACCCACAGTGTAAAAAATAAATAAATAAATAAATAAAAAGTATCACAATTTATTTAATTAACCCCTATTAGGTTATTTCCTAGTTTTTTATTACAAGCAGTGCTGTGACAAACTTCCTTAAACTTAAACCATTGTCTCCTTAGGGAAAGCACTTAAGAAGTGCTGGGTCACACAGTCAGATGTTATTGTTTTTATGTGCAGCCCTTGATGCTGCAAGAAAACCCTCCTGAAATGTTGAGCTGACCTATCTATAGCCATCCCTACCCTCTCCCTGGGCCGAGGACCTTTCTGTTTCTAAGAATGTAATCACTGGGCTCAGAATCCAACTTAGTGGAAGAGGGCATGCTTCACAAGCACAAGGCCCTGGGTTCAGTCCCCAATAGTTCCAAACCAAAAACAAACAAAAATTGAAATTGTTCTCCTAGAACTTGTATCTTCATCTGATTGGAGGCTGCCACAGTGGTCTGAACCTGGGGACCTTGGCCAAAGGGTGAAGAGGTGGGGGTGACATCCCAGCCAGATGTCTTTCTTCTGTTCTCAGCCCACTGCTAACTTCCCATAAATCTAGAGAAGTTGTTGTACAGTTCAAGTTTCCCAGGCTAGACTGTCTTCCAAAACTACATTACAAGTGAAAGCTCCTTGGAGAGACCTTCTGGAAGTGGTAGATGGTGGCACTGTCCCCTGTTTCTCCTGAAGCTCTTGGGGTCTGTTCTCACTGTGGTCAGGAAGTTAGCTCAGAAGGAAATACGAAACGGGAGTTGTTCTACTCACCTCAGACATTTGCAGTCTAAGAGAAGGACCAAATTAGGAAGCAAACCACCCGAACGAGGTTAAAGGATGGAAAGTGCTAGGGTCTCCCAGAAGAGACAGGGATGATCCGGGGACTGTTGGTGGGATGCAACATTGATGAAACCTCTTTAGAGCAGGTGACATCTGGTTGATTTCTTGAGGGGTGGGGTAGAACTTCAGCTGGAGGTGATACAGGGTTGAGGAAGGAGCAAGATGGAGATGTAGAAACTAGAAGAAAAGGCCGCCAAAACTCCGTGCTTTTCCCTGGATCTTGAAACCACCTGCTGTCTGGTCAGTCATCTTGGCTCTGACCACCTTCCTAGTAGGCCAAACTAGGTATAAGACAGAACACTGCCCTTGTCTTAGATGTTCCAGTTTGGTTGAGAAGGGATTTCAGACAGGTGCATAGGCGGGGCCGGGATGGGGCCTGCAGCTGATCCCTTGCGTCTGGCTGGCACAGGGCTCCTGGTGCTGAAGGACTTGGGCATCCAGGTGGACCGCTACATAGCTTCGGAGGTGTGTGAGGATTCCATCACAGTGGGCATGGTGCGACACCAGGGGAAGATCATGTACGTCGGGGACGTCCGCAGCGTTACACAGAAGCATGTATGTCAGTGCTGCAGGCCTTTTCTACCCCTGTAGGCAGCCCCTGCTCCCCTTCCATTCTGCTCCGCTGTTTTCTTTTCTACCCTTCCCCCAGCCTCTCTTCTTCATTATCTTCCAGTTTTTGTCTTTGACTTGCAAGGGTAATGGGCAGACTGAAAGTGGGAACTTGGTGGGTGCTGGGGTCTGTGTAGAGTACTCATAGCATGCATGAGGCCCTGGGTTCCATGCCTAGCACCAAGGGGGTGAAATGGGATTTGGGTGCTTGCCGTTTGGGGCTCAGTTGCTCTCTGGGTTGATTGCTTGGCTTTTTATATGGTAAAGCACTTTGGATTGGAAAGGAATACTTTTGGCAAATAGCTTGATCAGCTTCCACTCCAGGCATAAGCTCCCTTGTCCTCCCAGTTTTCTAAGTCTGGAGTCCTGGAAGGCATTTGCATAACATAGACATCCTGCCCAAAGTGCCCAGACACTTCTGGAGCTCCTGCCCACTGAGGGGCTGTTTTTCTTGCTTGGCACACCCTGGGTTCCCTCCTGCCCTCAGGGGTGGTCCATTTTGTTCTGCCTACCTGTTCAGAAGCTGAGCCTAGAGAACCTCCATGACTTGGTCAAAACCACAGATCGTTTGTCTTCCTCTCTTCCTCTGTCTGCGGACAACAGGCCCATCACGTTACCTTTATCTCCCCAGATCCAGGAGTGGGGCCCATTCGATCTGGTGATTGGGGGCAGTCCCTGCAATGATCTCTCCATTGTCAACCCTGCCCGCAAGGGACTCTACGGTAGGTGCTATTCTCACCCCACCACCTGAGCTGGTGCTTCTGCACTTAGGTTTCCTCCTTGGATATTTCTACCCTGGGACAGCTCCTCCCAGTGACCCTGTCTTCCCTCACCCTCCCCATGCCCGAGCCACACCACTGTCTGCAGACAGCCCCAGCTGACGGCTTTCTCTTCCGACCTCTCAGAGGGCACTGGCCGGCTCTTCTTTGAGTTCTACCGCCTCCTGCATGATGCGCGGCCCAAGGAGGGAGATGACCGCCCCTTCTTCTGGCTCTTTGAGAATGTGGTGGCCATGGGCGTTAGTGACAAGAGGGACATCTCACGATTTCTTGAGGTATAGCCAGCAACCTTGGTTTGGCCAGCTCACTAATGGTTTCTGCCTTGGACTGCTGCTTCATCCGCATTGTGAAGCTGGGGACTGGTGACTTCTGCTTTGCAAAGGATCTGTTTGGGAAGGTTTGGGCTTCCCAAATAAAACAGGAGGAAGCCATGCTAGTGTCCCCTCCCCAACACCACATGAAGGAATGGGTGGTTTTGCTCTAGAAGGTAGTGTGGGCATGGACCTTTGGTTGAAGGACCTGGCTCTAGGGTGAGGTCCCAGTCTCCTGGGGTCAGGGATTCTTTGTGATGCTAGACTTGGGAGACCTTTGAGATGCAGATGTAATTTTCTTTGACCTGAGTGGCTTCTCCTCACTCCCTTGCACGGTGATGGATGCTTTTTGGCACCTGGGAAGAAAACATGGCTTATCTCAGTTTTTATTTCCTGTGACATGAGTCCCAGTTCAGCTCTGAGCCAAGCGTGAGCCTCATACTGATTTCTGCAGCCAGAGGAATTCTTGTAGTGGGTCCTCTGGGAGCTTGAGTCCATGCTTCCAAATCTTGGACCAGTAACACCCCAAAGCTGGTGTTCCAACTTTAAATGTGAATGGGCATCTACTTGTCTTATCAAGTGGACACATGGTGATCAACCCATACTCATTGGAGCTTGCTCTTAGCCAATGGGAACTGCTTTGTCCAATATGGTGGCCATCAGCTGTTTACATTAATACAAAAAATTCCATTGCTCACATCATACTGGCCTCATTTCAAGTACGAAGTGAACATCTGTAGACTAGTGGCTAGTGGCTGCTGCAGTAAGTAGTGCAGATAGAAAATTCCCACCATCACAGAAAGTTCAGGTGGACGATGTTGGCTTGGAAGGGTCCAGCAAGAGCATATAGAATGTGGCCAGGTTTAATTCCAGCTTTTCCTAGGGCTGCAGGCTATTGCAGTGTGTGACCTCCTGAGAGAGAAGAGGCTTTGAGGCCTTAAGGCTCTCAGCTGGCAAACTTACTCAGCTATTTAATATTCCTCCTTTGCTCATCTTTGAATTGTCTCTTGTTTTGTAGTCCAACCCTGTGATGATTGATGCCAAAGAAGTGTCAGCTGCACATAGGGCCCGCTACTTCTGGGGTAACCTTCCCGGTATGAACAGGTTGGTGAGCGCTCCTGGGCTTGGAGGGCTGTGGGTGGGTGTCTTCAAGGAGAGGTCAGTGAGGGGCCTACCCAGGCCAGCCTCCTGCTGAATGCCTGCTGGGCTGCCATGTTCTTTATTCCTTGAGAAAGAAGGAAGTCTGGGTGGGTCCCAATAGTCCTCCCCACCTTTTTTTTTTTTTTTTTTTTTAATGACAGTAGGACTGTGAGAGGAGAGAGAGAGAATCTTAATTAAGTTTTTGACGTGGCTTTCATTGCTCTGACACTTAGCTGTGTATGTGGATGTGGGGTTTGAACTCCTGTACTCGCGCATGCCCGGCAAGCGCTGTAACTGCCAAGCCACTGCTCCAGCCCCTAAATAGTCCCTTTTTAACTTTTTTCTTTTCTTTCTTTTTTTAAAGAGAGAGGGACAGTGACAAAGAAAGAATCAATTTTATTTAGTTTTTCATGTGGCTTTCATTGCTCCAACACTTGCTGTGTACGTGGTGCTGGGATTTAAACTCACATCCTTGCGCATGCCAAGCAAGTGCCATAACCACTGAGCCAACACTCCAGCCCCCCCATACAGGGCCTTTAAAGTGTATTCTTCTTCTTCTTCTGTTTTGAAAGAGAATCAATTTTATTTATTTTTTCGTATGGCGTTTGTTTCTTGGACACTTAGTTGTGTATGTGGTGCTGGGGTTTGAACCGGGGTCCTTGTACATGCCAGGCAAGCACTCTAACAACTCTTCAATGTCTTTTTTTTTTTTTAAGAGAGAGATAGAAAGACAATCAATTTTTATTTAGCTTTTTAGTTTTTCATGTGGCCTTTGTTGCTCGGACATTTGGTTGTGTACATGGTGTTGGGGTTTGAACCTGCTTACTCCGGCATGAGAGTAAGCCATAACTGCTGAGCCACCACTTCAGCCCCCTAAAGTGCATTCTTTACACAAAAGAAGAATCTTGTGCTTTAGAGTTCTAGTTATCTCAGCTATGTTGATGTGTATGGAGCCAGCTGGCCCTTAGGTTCTGAGGAAGATCAAGAGCCATTGCGGATAGGGTGGGTATGGGAAGGGAGTGAGGGTCTGGAGGGGATCTAGAGCAGTACCATCCCATTTTGAGGATTCTGTGTGTTCCTCATCCTTGGTGCCTGCAGATCTTTATTGGAAGAATTTTTTTATTTTGCATCTCATGGATGGGAGGAAGTTTCGTTTATTCAGTTGTAATATTTGCATTATAGAAAGGCCTTGAAGAGAAAGGAACTGTTTCAGAGTTTGCAGTTGAAAAGCAAAATGAGAACCACCTGCTCTCCAGACTGAGTCTAGAGGAATATATTGTCCCAAATTTTTTCCCTAAAGAGAAAGAGAGGGAATGAGTGTGTGTGAGAGAGAGAATCATCTTCAGTTTATTATCTGATTTTTGTTGCTCTGACACTTAGTTGTGTGTGTGGTGCTGGGGTTTGAACCCAGGTCTTGTGCATGCCAGGCAAGCACAATACTGCTGAGCCACTGTAACCTATCCAGAATGTTTTGAGTCATGGATTTTAAACCTCCCGTTTAAACCTGTAAATAGGAAACATCATGTAACTTGGCTTCAATCATCTGATCATTTTTATTTTGAGATAAAGATTCCACTAAATTGCCAAGCCTGGCTTAAACTTGCAATCCTGTTTCAGTCTCTTGAATCACTAGGATTGCAGGTGTGTGACGCCACACCCAGCTTCTGCTCAGTTGTTCTCCTAGAGACACTGACTTAGTGTCTCTTGACAGACCTTGGTCCTATGAAATTATTTGTATCTGATTCTTCCAACTCTAAAATACTGGAACTCCTGAGATTCTGGAGGGAGCAAGGCATCACACAGCCAAGTAGATAGTGCATCCCTAACAGTTCTGCTCCCCTGCTTAGACCCAGGCGTGCTGTGGGAAACCTTCATTAAATACTCTCAGATCAGAGGTCAGCACCACAGGTGATCTGAGGTCACCAAGTCTACCCCCTCAGAAGCGACATGTTCCATGTCATAGTATTTGTCTTTCAAAGACTGAAGAACTTGAAGAAGCCTTTGATTATAGCATACCTATAATCCCAGTGACTAGGAGGCTGAGACAAGTTTGAGGCCAGTCTTGGCAATCTAGCAAGACCCTATCTCAAAGTACAAAATAAGAGATCCGGGATGGTGCGTGCAGTGGAGCATACCCATAATCCCAGCAGCTTGGAAGCCTGAGGCAAGAGCATCCAAAGTTTAAGGCCAGCCTCAGCAATTTAGGCCCTCATCTGCTTAGTGAGACCCTATCTCAGGGTGTTGTGGCATACACCTGTAATCCTAGAGGCATAGTTGGAGCATCCCAAGTTGAAAACCAACCTCAGCAACTTAGGCCCACGCAATATAGCAAGACCTTGTCTCAAAATAATAATTAATAAACGGACTGGGAATGTGACTCAGTGGTTAAGCACCCCTGGGTTGATCTCCTGGTACCATAAATAAATAAATAAAATAAACATACACAGGCCAGGCACAGTGACATGACTATAATCCCAGTGACTTGAGAGGTTGTGGCAAGAGGATCTCAAATTTGAGGTCAGCCTGGATAATTTAGTGAGACCCTGTCTCAAAATGTTATAAAAGGGCTGGGGACTCCTGGAGAAGTGGCTCAGAGGCAGAATGTTTGCCTGGCATGTGTGAGGATGCAGGATTTTTTTGTTTTGTCTTGTTTTTTTAAAGGGGGGTGCTGGGGATGTGGCTCCATGGTAGAGCACTTGCCTGGCATGCTTGAGGCCCTGGATTGGATCTCTAGTCTAGGAACACATACATACAGAAACCTTTCACTGTACATTTAAGATGTACAGTCCAGGGGCTGGAGTGGTGGCTCAGCGGTTACAATGCTTGCCTGGCATGTGTGAGTACATGAGTTCAAACCCCAGCACCTTGTACACAGCTAAGTGTGTGAGCAATGAAGGCCATGTGAAACTGGCCTGATTAAGTGTCTCTCTTTCTCTCTCACTGTCCCTCTCTTTAAAAAAAAAAAAAAAAAAAAAAAAAAGTAATAATGTACAGTCCACTGGATTTCACCTGATACTTATAATCACAAGTGACAATCACAGTATGCTGTCACTCCCAGAGCCTCCTTTTTGGTGGGATACTTAAAACTTGGCATATTTTAAAATAATTGATTTTTTAAAACATGGTACATTTTCCCCTATCTGGTTAGGCACCATCTGTGTACTGGTAGTTTGAGACCACTTTTGAACCAGCCTGTGTGTGCACGAAGGCTTGGTTGATGTGTGGGTGTGGATGGCCACAGTGTGTGGGGAGTTATGGGAAATGTGAAGAGGGTGACACAGTATGAGCATGATTGGAATGCCGGCTTTTTGCCTGCCCTTTTGAGTCAGGTGGCTGCTGGGGGTTAGACTGGGGGCCTTCCTGCCATTCTCCAGGTCTCTGATGTCACATTCTCCTTCTGCCTCCTAGGCCATTGGCATCCACTGTGAATGATAAGCTGGAGCTGCAGGAGTGTCTGGAACATGGCAGAATAGCCAAGGTCAGCCCCCACACCCCAACCGTCTGCCCTGCTCAGGGAGAAAGGCAGGGGGCACGGCCAGTGTGGAGAATGCCATTCAGGGGATGGTTCAGGGTCATGTAGCCTGTCTGCCAGGGGATAGCCCAGAGCTACCAGCCTTTATCTAACCTTCCTCCCTGGAGAGTGTGGCTCACCTCCTGGGAGGGAGACACTAAGGAGTCTTTACCAAGGTTCTGGGGGAAAAATTGTGGTTTTTAAAAAAGTTACTTTTGGTTGAAACCTGTTGCAAGAGCCTCCAGAGCAGAGAGCTTCGTCCTAGAATGTGGATCTCTCTGGAGAATCTTCTGGTGTGGATGGGTGAGGCGTCAGGTCCTGTCCAGCAGCTTCCAGCACTCAGCACTGCTGACACCCAGAGCCCAGTTTTGAGCCTTTGGGTCATTGACACCCTTTTGCCTGCAAGTTACTGTCCCTCTGAGGGAACCCGTTCTCTGGAAGATTAGGAAGTACAGCGGCCAGAGCTGTTGTCTCTCGTGGCTGACTAGCTAGGTTTGACCAAGGATGGCCAGGTGACGTGAAGGTGGGAAGAGAAGTAGGGCCACAGGGATGGGAGGTTCACCTGCCTAGCCAGGATCTGGCGATGGATGTGTGCTCATTTCTCTTCTCTCATCTTCTAGTTCAGCAAAGTGAGGACCATTACTACTAGGTCAAACTCCATAAAGCAGGGCAAAGATCAGCATTTCCCCGTCTTCATGAATGAGAAGGAGGACATCCTATGGTGCACTGAAATGGAAAGGTACCTGACTTCGTGTGCTCCCGCGGGTGGTGTTCTCTGCCTTTCCCCTCAGGCTAGGGGACAGGTTTTACTGAGCATTTCCAGCATGTCAAGAACCTAGGGAAGACTCCTGGCTGGCTGGTCACAGCGCAAGGGGTCTAGAAATCATTTCCTACTGCCTGGGCTGCTGGACTATCTGCTGAGCCCTCTGGGAATGCTACCACTCCAGGGACTTCCTTAACTTGTGGTGTGGGTATTTTGTGATCCAACAAGCAGCTGGGACCTTGGGGGCCACACAGCCTTTGTACCCTGATGTGTGGTGCAAACTGGGTACAATGAGGATTCAGTCAGAGACTATTTTCACAAAGAGGAAATCCGTGAACTTGGGGAGTCCTTCTGCTTTTGGAGCTCATGTCTCCTGTTAGGGGAGATTCAAGGAGTGGGCTTGCTGTTCTGTGCTGCGTGTGGATCTCACAGGGAAACTGGATGGTGTGTCTGGGAGGCATTTTGGAGGTGCTTTTTGAAACTTGTGTCTCTGGGGATTTTTTGTTTGTGGTGCTGGGGATAGAATCCAGGGCTCCATGCACACTAGGGAAGTTCTCTGCCATTGAGCCACATCCTCAGCCCACTAATCTTTGTTTCTGCTGTATAAGCCTTGCAGTTTGCAGTGTGCTAACATTATTTTTAAGAGAATTAATTTTCTTTTTTCTTTCTTTTATTTGTGTGTGTGTGTGTGTGTGTGTGTGTGTGTGTGGTTTTTCCTCCACTTAGTTGTCTGTGTGGTGCTGGGGTTTGAATCCAAGTCCTTGCACATGCTGAGCCACTGTGCCCTAACCTGTTAACTACTTTTATTTTTTTTAATTATTATTTTTTTAGTTTTAAAGAGAGGGGGATTGAGAGAGAAAGAGAATCAAGTTTGTTTATTTTTTCGTGTGGCTTTCATTGCTCTGATGTGCTGGGGTTAACCCGTGTCCTCATGCATGCTGGGGAAGTGCCGTGACCATTGAGCCCCAGCCCCTGTTGACTGCCTTTAAGTCCACAGACATCAGCACAGTGCATGGCACATGACTGGTGGCCCATCCAGGTGTTGAACTGGTTACAAAGGACAGGATTCAGCTGAACAGGCACATATCGGGAATGTGTGTGGGTACGAGTGTGTGTGCCGTCCCTTCCCAGGTGCTATAAGGACAGCTTCTGGTCACCTGCTCCTGGCATGTGGTCAGATGGCTTTTGGCCAGCCTGGTCTTGCCCAGCTCACCCTGCCCTTTCTGCCTTCTCTCGCCAGGGTTTTCGGCTTCCCTGTCCACTATACTGACGTCTCCAACATGAGCCGCTTGGCGAGGCAGAGACTGCTGGGCCGGTCGTGGAGCGTGCCAGTCATCCGCCACCTCTTCGCTCCACTGAAGGAATATTTTGCTTGTGTGTAAGGGACATGGGGCAAACTGAGGTAGTGACACAAAGTTAAACAAACAAAAAAACACAAAACACAATAAAACACCAAGAACGTGAGGACGGAGAGAGAAGTATCAGCACCCAGAAGAGAAAAAGGAATTTAAAACAAAACCACAGAGGCGGAAATACCGGAGGGCTTTGCCTTGCGAGAAGGGTTGGACATCATCTCCTGATTTTTCAATGTTAATCTTCAGTCCTATTTAAAAAAGAACACACACAAAAACAAACCAAGTCCCTCCCATTCCCCCCTCTTTTTTTTTTTTTTTTTATTATTTTGGTAAAAACCTTCTGTTTTCTACTCTTTCCAGAGGGGTTTTGTTTGTTTGGGTTTTTGTTTCTTGCTGTGACTGAAACAAGATGGTTATTACAGCAAAAACCAATAACAAAAATAGTAACAATACCTTGCAAAGGAAAGATGGGAGAGAGGGGGAAAAAAGGAAATTCTATAGAAATCTATATATTGGGTTTTTTTGGATTTTTTTTTTTTAACTATATATCTTTTTTTGTTGTTGTCTCTAGCCTGGTCAGTTAGGAGCACAAGCGGGGACAGAAAAGAGACACTCAGGTGGCAGAATTCCCTCCCAGCCCCTGAGCTGTCTTTCCAGCACCATTCCTGGTCATGCAAAATAGAACCCAGCTAGCCGCAGGGAGACGGACACCACACAGGACACTTTTCTACAGTATTTCAGGTGCCTACACATAGGAAACCTTGAAGAAACCCAGTTTCTAGAAGCCGCTGTTACCTCTTGTTTACAGTTTATATATATATGATAGATATGAGATATATATATAAAAGGTACTGTTAACTACTGTACAACCCGACTTCATAATGGTGCTTTAAAACAGCGAGATGAGTAAAAACATCAGCTTCCACCTGGCCTTATGTGCAAAGGGTTAAAACAAGGATGGAGGAAGGGATTCAGCTCGAAGATGGCTCATTGTCTGGTGGGGTTTCTTTCCCCTGGGTTTTTAACAAGATGAAGGAGGAGAACTGGGGAGTCACATTCTCCCACTTCTCCCAGCCAAAATGGGGGTCAGCTTAGGTGGTCTGGACCATGGGAAGCTGAGCGTGGAGTTCATCCAGACTCATGCAATAACATTCGAATTTTTTTCTAAAAATAGACTCCCTTGGCAAGGTGGCGGGGTGAGGAGTCTTCGTTCCAGGTTGCTCACATTGGCCAAGTTGAGGGCTCCTTGCGGTGGGATCAGAAAACATCCAGTGTGTGGGAAATTGACGGTTAAAAACCCCACCTGGAGCAAATAAAAAAACATACAAAACGTACTGGTGCTTTCCTGTCTAAGTCGCCTTTTGTGTGTTCTTTTATGAGGCCCTCACCATCCTCCCCTCTGTGCACAAGGTGGCTCTGGGCCCCTGGAATGTGATGTTTTTGGTCATCTCCACAGGCTGCAGTTTTATACTGGGAGGCTGATGACACCTTTTATTATAATTATTATGGTTCTGGTTATAATTATGTTTAAGATTTTCTTTAAGAAAACAAAAACCCAACACCCTTTAGGTTTCAAACCAAGGTGCGGGAGCAGGGTGCTTCTAAGTTAGTGGTGGCTCTGGTGCCCTGGCTCCCTACCCCTCGGGCCAGGTGGGCCACTGGGCGGCGTGGTGACAAGCTGGATGGCCAGGGAGTCCCCCAGGCCTGCCCTCCGGGCTGGTCGCTCTTGCTCTTCTCTTCTGCTTTCCCTCCTCGTGAGTCAGGTGTGTCAGGGCCGGGGGAGGCCTGCGGCCTCTCTCCTGTGTGTGTGCTTGGAGTGGTGTGCGTTTCTTTTCTAGTGTTTGGTCTGATGATAGCTGCGCTCTTTGCCTCAAGTCAGCAGCACCTGGGGCCCCACGTGCTCGCACTTTGTTCTGCTTCCTACTGGGGCAGGTGGCCTGGCCTGGCCTGGCGTTGGCAGTGGGAAGGGTTGGTGTTGCTGGCTCCAGGGTGAGGGCCTGACGGGCAGAGCTTGCCTGAATGGATGGGGTGTAGATATGTGGCATATAGAGATATATATTTTATAATGGGAGGGGGGGCGGCACCTCCTGGGACCGGCAGAGCTGGGAGTTGTGTCGTCAAGCACATGGTCCCAAGTCCGCATCCCTAGAAAGATGGGGCCTATGGTGATAGGCGCTATATAAATACATAGATAGGGTCATGTATAAGAAATATTACGAAGTGGGGAGTGGGGGGAAACAGGTTCAGTGTGCTGAGCCTGGGTCCCTGCTGCAGTCCTAAGCCCCACGCCAATCGGTCTCACATGCACAAGAACCTGCTTCTGTCTGGATGCATGGCGAGTGCACTCACCAGGGAGCTCCCATCACTCTTCCCCCAGGATCAGGACTTTGTGGAGTCAGCCCCTGCAGCTCTTTACCTCTGTTGCCCTGATTGCAGGTAGACTGAAGTCGCAGAAGTTGCTAGGTGCTGAAGGCAGGAAAAGGAGGAGGTTTGATTGGAGCAGGTGCTTCCTCTAGCAGGTCATGTTCTATCCCATTTGCCCCTGGTGATGTCAAAGATTCTTCTGTTAGCAACCTGTGATGCTGACCTGCAACCTAGGCACCAGTAAAGTCAGCCCTCAACTCCCCCTACTTATTCTCCCCAACCAAAACCAAGTTGACGTCCCTGTTTATGTCGGCCACAGGGCTTCCATTGGGGAAAAAAAAAAGTAATAATAATGGGACAGTAAACCTCACCTTTTGAATAAAGCAAATTAGTAATTAGTGACAAAACTAAACTAATGCTTTGAATCCTTTGCTCATTGCTCAGGAGTAAAGTTCACAGCTGATGGTTCCTTTCTGGGGTCTGCTCAGTTCCTCAGTAGATGGGTGTTTTAAGATCACACCTGTTTGCTCCCTGCCACTTCTCTGACATGGCAGTTGATGTGTACCCTCATGAGGCTGGAGCACCTAGGAGAAGGGGGAGATGTGTGCCACCCTCCCCTGCCAGAGTCCCTGTGCTTACCTATCCCCTCCTTGCTCCGCAGGGCTCCCTTCTGCCAGCAATGCTCCAGGAGGGCTGAGGGGAGGAGGGCTGCCTCAGGCAGTCCAAGGTGCTCCCTCCCCGGCTGGCCAGCACCAAGGTCTTCCCAGCTGTGTCAGGATAGTCAGTGGGCTCTCTTCCAACACCGCTGGCTCCCCTGAGCCTTCTGTCCACTGCTTATGTGAAGGAGTCAGCCTTTCCCAGTGGCCCCAGCTCTACGCTAGCTGGGCCTGGTGCTCCCCCCAAGAGTCAGTGTGGGGACTCAGGAAGGGCCTGTGGATGTGGCAAGCCCCAGGGGACCAGCATATGCTGTCCAGTTTGCTCTGAGAGGGTGCTGGCTACAGAAGCCTTGTGACTTACTACTTAGCACCTGTTCCTCCTGCTCAGTGACTTGCCCCCAGACTGGACCAGGTGCCCTGTGGGTCATGGGGCCCCCACACAGGGACAGGAGTTAATCACCAGCTTTTATTCCAGCCCAACCTTTGGGCTTGGTCTTAGAGTAGAACTTGGTAAGGTGTAAGGGACTTTGGGAACGTGCCAACTTGGCTCAAGTGGCACGCCCTTCATCCGCCTCCATCCCTGTGGGGGATTTCTGGGTATTAGGTACCTTCCAAAGGGGCACAGCACCTCACAGCTGAGGTGGGTCATGGGAGGACTAGATGGGGGAGCATTAGTTTGCTGTAGCTGAGGCCAAGGGTAGGGGCAGAGGAGTTCGGGAAACCAGGATGGCTCAGGAGAGTCCCCAAGGGTTTTTCCCAGTGGAGTTTCCAAAGAGCAAGCCCATTTTCTCTGGAAACCAGGGTGCTAGGGACCCAGGGTGACAGCCTCCCTCCTGTGGGTGCCAAGTGGAGCATGGTGCCAAAGATATCCATGGCCCTTGCCTGGGGGAGGCAGCTGGGTGCTAGTGCCAGGGCCACAAGCCTTGGCCCCCCGCCTGAGGAGGCGCTCAATCCCAGCAGGCGGCTGCTGAGCCCAAGGGCCCCAGGCTAGCTGGTGCTAACCCCTTTATGGTGGGATTGACCGGGCCGTAGGCTGGAGTTAGAGGGTCTCTTGGAGTCTGGACCTCAGCACCTGTCAGAAACTTCCTCAGAGAACATCAAGGATCTCTCAGCTTTTGAAAGGCCTGGGCATGGTTGGAGGGTGGAGAGGAGGTTTTTGATGCATGGCTAGGGTGTGGATTGGAAGGGCAGACCCCAGCGGTAAGGCAGGCTCCTCTCACCTCCTGCTTCCCTGGCCCCAGGCCACAGCTGCTCTGGGTGAGCCTCATCTCCAGCATGGTGCGATGCAGAACAGGAGTGAGGGGAGCATGGGTTGCCAAGCCCCCCGGAGAGGTTCCAACAGGAAACCTGCAGCCACTAGTGTTCATGTTTCTTATGAGTGTATATTGAGTAGGTCTTGAATTCCTGTTGCTGTTCTGCATGGCGCAGAGTTGCTGTGACTAGTGTCCTTCAGAGCTGTCATCTTGTAAAGCCCCATGAGCTGTAGGCTGGGGCTGTGGCTCCTGCCTGGCACATTTCCATGACGACGGCTGCTGCTGGCTTGCTTTGGTTGGGCGAACCAAGATTCTGGCGAGAGCTAAGTTTCCAGGCAGGCCTATGTTTTTGATCCTGGGAGGCAAATGATCTGTTTGTCGTCATCTTTCTCTAGTCTGCCTGCTCCCAGAGCTTGTGACTAGAGTGTGGCACTGAGTTGTCCCACTTGGCAGGGAGCAGCTGAAGCTTCCCCTCCCCCCACCATGGGATGGTGTTCCGGAAGATGGCACTCTGGGATTAGCTACAAGTGGCAGTTGCCTTCCTGCCAGGCCTTATGCTGGGGTCAGGAGGACCTGAGAGGAAAGGACACCGGGGCTCTGTTGTTCTCGCGTGACCTCTTGCCTCTTTACGTTTTGGTAAAGGAAGGCTGGGGTCTTGGAGACCCTTACCCAGGTTTCAGAGATCCGGCTAAGGTGGGCCTTTGGTTGGGGACCTGTCTGTGACTAAGCAGTGAAGTTTGGGCAGCGGTAGGAGCAAGCAGGTCAGAGCAGGAAGGGGAAGGATGAAGGCCTTTGCTGGTGGGGACTCACAAACTTCCCCAGAGGCCCCTGGGCCTTCTGAAACTCCAGAAACTGGAAAACTCCTGGGAGCTGCTCCATTTAGGGGCGCAGAGGGTGGCTCCCCCAGGCCCCAGGCCAGTAGCCTCCAGCCTGAGACTGAGGACATGAGCAGTCGTCTAAAGCATCGCTGTAGTCCCATTTCACTTACAGACCCATCTGGTTGCACAGCCCTAGAATTCAACAGGCGACAAAAATGCCGAAATTCCTTAGAATACGCAGAGGGAGGAGGTGACTCAACAAGGTGCTAAAACATTTTATTAAAAATATATATTGTTAAATTAAGTCTGCTGTCTGGACAATGACTGTTTGTTTTGTTTTCTTGTAGTGGAGTTTAAAAGAGACTATTATTTTACTCTGATATATTATTATTAAAAAGGCATTTTAACTTTGTACTTGAAAACTAAGTGAGCGATTTCACGTGTTTTAGCTGAGGCGTTGAAGTAGCGGGTGCTTACTTATTTGTGGGAAATCATGTATTCATACTGAGAATAAACTCCGTAGCTGATTTGGTAATGACTTTTACTGTTACAGACGATTTCGCTTTGACCCGGGGGGCAGAGCGCTTTTACTCACATTCCACGCAGCTAAATGCAGGACTTTCCGGTCTCTTCCCTCCCCAGCCCTCTCTCCTTTCTCTTCAGTTCCTCTTTTTTCCTTTGTTTTCATTTTCGTTTTTCCTGGTTCCAGCATCCTTTCACCACTGTGTTTTTTAGGGTTGCTTCTCTATTTATTGACAATAATAATGTACATTTCACAGTCTGGTTCTGGGACAGCCAGGAGGGGCGCATGGGGCGCTCCGCGTGGCCCTGCCGCGCCCGCCTGGCGTTCTGTTGTATCTCTGTGTACGTGATTGCTCGTGACATAGCTGTTTATGAAATAATTAAAGAGGTCAATGCGTACAGCAGATGTAGAAAGTCTGTCAGTTCCGCCTTCATCACATTTTTTTGTGCCCAGAAGAATATAATAAAGCTCCTTTCTAATGTACTTGTGCTGGAGAACACTTGAATAAATGGACTGTTTTTGTGCAAAAAGAAAAACGGAAAAAGCACCGTAATAATGTCCTTTTGTCTTGCGTCTCCTTTTCCCTGCCGAGGCTGTTCACAGCCCTTCTCCAGCGGGCTTAAGTACCTACGTGGGAGGTGCCGCACTGGGTCCCCATAACGCAGGGCTCCCTCTAACATCACCGTGTGGGTGTTACCTAGGGCCAAGCTCGCGTTTTGCTGATTTGAAGCTCAGAGGTGACAAGGCTGCTGGGAAAGCAAATTCTGCCCTTGTTGGGGCAATAGGTGTTGTGAGACCAGAGCAGGGAGAGGACAGTGTCTTGGTCAGATGGCCAGGTAGGACCCCTGGTCACCAGCACTGTTCACCTCTCAACAGGGCTTTGTCAACAAATCAGAGTCCAAAGGGGAGCAGAGTAGACAGGCTGGATTGGGGCAGGACCCTGGTAGGAACCAGGCAAGTCCTGCAAGCACTGGCAAGCCACCCACAGGGCTGGGACTGTCCTGGGTGGAAGTGGTGGCCAGCTGGGGCCCGGTGTAAGGCAGATCCTTTTTTGCCCCAGCCCGCAGTGCAGGAGGTGCCTCTGGTGCAGAGGAGCCCTGGCCAGGAAGGGGAACAGGGTGGCTGCTGAGGGTGTTGCTGGTCTTCCTTCAGACCCACGTCTGGCTCCTCTGCTGCCTGGCCCTCCTCAGCACTGCCTTGCAAGTGGCCAGTGCCTTGTGGCCTGCAAAGCCCCTACATGTGCTTTGTCCTTGTGACTCCGCTTTGGTCACTAGTTTCCTATCCCTGACCATCTAAAGTGACAGTCTGAATGCATGTAAGGACTGGGCCCGTTCCTGCACAGCTCAGCCCTAGGACCTCGGGTGCTGTGTGCTGTGCTGTCTCCTGGGTGCCTGGTGGCCCAGGTGCCCAGTGGACCCTGCCATGGTTAGGCACCTAAGGTAGGTTGCCTGAGGTTCGGGGGGTTCAGGGCCGCAGCCTTCCACCGGCACTGAGGACATCATTAGGAGGAGCTCTACACAAGGGGAACCGACCAGACTAACGGGTCTGTCTTGGGCACTTTTTCTCTCCTTTTTCCTCACAAAGTTGTAACTGTACATTTGACTTTCATCCTCCTTTTTCTCAATATTTTTCAATGTTGATGTGGAACCTTTTTTTTTTTCTCAAATGGCTGCATGGTGTTTTGTTGAATGTGTTTTTTTATATATACATATATATTATTTTAGCTATAAATAGAGCTTCAATAAACATCTTTATGTTTTGGCTTTTCCCCCTATATTTTGTATTTTTTCCTTAAAACAGAGTCCCAGAAATGAGACTAATTGGAGCAAAATAGATGGATATTTTGGTTGGTTCCTGACATTTGATTCTTCCAAGAGGCTAGTCTTGAGCTCGGAGGTTCTCCATTCAGCAAGCAACTAACCTGGTCCTTAGTTTCACCGATTCGGAAACGCACTGCCTTAGAATAAGAAACACACATTAGACTGTTTTTATTGTTGCTGCATCAGAATACCTGAGAATGGGTAATTTATAAAGGAAATTAGTTAGCTCATGGTTCCAGAGGCTGGAGCAACATGTGCAGCAGGCACGGAGCAGGAAGGGATGGACTCCCAGCAGAAAGGCATGCCTGCTTCTGCGTGACCTCATTGCCCCCCGAAGGCCCTCCCTCCAGCACTGCTAGTGGCAGTGAATCTCAATGCGCATGTTGGAGGAGAACCATGTTTAGCCCATAGCACATGTGTTAGTACCAGTGGGAAAGTAATGACACGAGGCCTTCAAAAAAAGCTAGGAAGCTGACAGGCAAGAGAAGGCAGCAACACAATTTGGTCACTTGATTTTGAAAATGAGCTTACCTGCAGGAATCTTGGGGACAGAGCTCAGATTGAGTCTTTGAGACTTATCCGAGATGGGAGGTGGGTGTCCATATGTCGTCCTCTGAGCCAGGAGTGGGAGAGCTTATCCGAGGGAGGGAGCAGCTGGGCTATTTGGTTAGTGAAAGCCATCCGGTGAAGCTTGTTTAAACAAGTTGTCACTTGGTGGTAGAGGAGGACAGGGTAAGGGTCAGGGCTGGCAGGAGTCAGGGTCGGTATGAAGTGATAGGTCCAGGGACTGCTTGGGGGCTGGCCCCCGCACCCTAGCACTCTGCTTGGTGTCTGGCAGGGACCCTGCACACCAGGCCGGGCTTAGGGCTCAGTAAGGCTGACTGGGAACAGAGCAGGGAGGGTAACAAGGGGCTACCCCGGAGCCAGCTGGCTGGGGCAGGGGGCCCAGCAGGGGCAGGGGCTGTTGGATGAGGGGCAGCTATGTTGCAGGTGGGCACATGAGAAAGTCACCTCCAAGGGGGCCAGGAGTCCTAGTGTTACCCACAAAATTCCCTTGCTGCTTGACTCAATGAACTTTATGTTCTTAAATTATTTATTTATTTTTAAAGAGAGAATTAGCTTTAGTTTTTCATCTGGTTTTCATTGCTCCAACACTTAGTTGTTGTGTATATAATGCTGGGGTACAAACTCGGGTCCTTGCGCATGCCAGGCAACTGATGAGCCAATGAACTTTAAAAGGATGTAGCCCAGACTGGGAATGCAGCTCAGTGGTAGAGCACTTGCCTAGTGCATGCAAGGCCCTGAGTGTGGGACCCAGCACCCCCTAAACAATCTGAAGCCCCTACCTTCATGACATGCTCCCTCCTGTCGGTTTTGGAGGTTTGGGGGTTGCATATGGAGGCCTCCGAGGAACCACAACTAAACCAAACCTCAGAAATCCACCTGGCCATCCCCTAATGTGCGACCCCTAAGGCCTAGGTGCCTGAACTGGGTCCTGGCTAGGAGGAAGACCACTGCATTTAGGACCAGGACACTACCCTGGCTGACTCCTGTGTGACCTTGGGTCTCAGTCCTCTCACAGCAAACCTGGGTTTTGTCTTCTTTCCTATAGCAGTTGCCTCTGGTGGCTGTACCCCAGGATCTGGTGTGGGCAGGAGTAGCGCTGGAGCTCTGCTCCCTCACCCAAGGGCTCCAGACAAAGCTGGTGTACTTGAGTCCAGAGAGGTGCAGTGGCACAAGCCTGTAATCCCAGTGACTCCAGGTTCAGGTGGGAGGCTCGCTAGTTCAAGGTCAGTCTCAGCAACTTAGCCAGGCCCTGAGCAACTTCATGAGACCCTGTCTCAAAAAATAAAAAGTGCTGGGGATATGACTCAGTAGCTAAGTCCCCCTGGGTACAATCCCCAGTACTACAAAATAAATATAAAAGGTATGGGGAAGTGGCTCAGTGGTAAAGCACCTCTGGGGTTGATCCCCAGCACACCCGCCCCCCCCCAAAAAAAAAACAAAAAACGATAGGGACTCAGAGCCTCCAGGCCTGAAGCTTTGGCCCTGGTGGAGTCACCAGAACCGGCCGCCTATGAAGTGAGCGGCACAGGGAAAACTCCACCCCTCACTTGCCCTGCGCACAGATGGCCTCGCAGCACAGACTGCCTTCATTCATCCCTGGATCCTGCCTGGGCCAGTATGGGGGCTCCTCATCTCCCTGTGCTCCCCCTCTGAGCCCACCCTGCCCTGCTGTCTCCCCAGCCTCCCTCCACAGCTGCAAACCCCTCACTGCTTCTCTAGTGCCTGGAGCACATGAGCACTATCCTTACACACACATGCGCACTCACACGCACTCACACACACACATGCACACACAGATGCTCTCTCACATACACATACATGGACACATGCGCTCCCACACACATGCACTCCCATCCACACATGCATTCTTTTTTTTTTTTTTTTAAAGAGAGAATCAACTTTATTTAGTTTTTCACATGGCCTTCGTTGCTCCAACACTTAGTTGTGTACGTGGTGCTGGGGTTTGAACTCGGGTCCTCCTGCTTGCCAGGCAAGCGCTGAAACCGCTGAGCCACCGCTCCAGCCCCACACATGCATTCTTACACATACAATGCACTCACACACACACACACATTTGCATTTGCTCTCACACATGCACTCACTACCACATGCACACACACACAACACATTCACATGCACATGGATACTCATACACATACACTCCCACACACACATATGCACTCTCACAGTTGCACACTCACACACGCTCACACATGCAGTCACACGCACATGCACACACACTTGCAGATGTACCCTCACACTCAATGCAGTCATGCCACGCTCACGCACTCACATGCACACACATATGTACTCATACACTCTCACCGTCCCTCTTTTTTTTTTTTTAAGAGCGAGGGACAGAGAGAATCAATTTTTATTGAGTTTTTCACATGACTTTCGTTGCTCTATCACTAAGTTGTGTACATGGGTGCTGGGGTTTGAACCTGTGTACTCGCGCTTGCGGGGCAAGCGCGTAACTGCTGAGCTATCGCTCCAGCCCCTGTTTCTCTCTTTTAAACATAAAATAAAATCATGTTAGGGCTGGGGGTGTAGCTCAGTGATAGAGCTGCTTGTTTTGCATGTGTTCCATGCCCTGGGTGAAGTCCTTAGCACCATCATAAAAATAAATAAAATCATATTTCTCATTAATTTTTTGTTTTGCAATGATTACTAACATTTACTGTAAACTCACTGTGCCAAAATACCTTTTTTTCTGTGGCTATTTTATTATGAACATTTTCCTCCTACACCATTTTCTGAAAAAATTTTTTTGTTGACAGATTTTTAGGAGGAGGAGCGGTGGCTCAGGGGTTACTGCGCTTCCCTGGCTTGTGCAAGGACCTGAGTTCAAACCCCAGCACCATTTACATAACGAAGGGTTGGAGCAACAAAAGCCACATGAAACACTAAATAAAATTGATTCTCTCTTTCACTGTCCCGCTTACTTTTAAAATGATTTTAGGGGTGCAATGAAAACGCTTTAATGACTGCATGCCACTCCTCTGCCTAAGAAGCACTATGATTTGTTTAATCTATCTGATTTTGGACATTTAGGTTTTCTTGTCTATTCCTTGGACGGTGCTGCCATCAATGCTGGAGTGAGCATTCTAGCATGATTCCGTCATCCATCAGCATTCATTTACGTATGTTTTTGTAAAAAAACAAAAGAAGTTAGGAGAAAAGCACCAGAGGATGGTGCTGTTGTAGGTCCTCGATGCGACCAAGAGCAACACGCTGCCACTGCTACCGGGCCAGCTCAGTCCGACTCCGGGGTGTTCGGTCCCCTCGGTTCGCCTCGCGCGCAGGCGCGCCCCGGGCCGCCCACCCGGAGCAGCAGGGCCAGGCGCAAGTTCGTCGCCTGCAGCGGGCTCTGTTATCCGCCAGCTCAGGAAGGTCCCGCCCCCACCTGGGCGGGGCCCTGCAAACGGGCGTGGCGTGCTCAGCCCTGTGCAGCCAGGTCTCCCAGAGGCCGAGACCCGCCCTGCCTGCAGGGTCTGCTGTCCAAAGGGGTTGCCACTTGGTGCCCATACCGGATCATTTTAACATAAACGTCTGAGAGGTCATTGCAGGGCGTTCCGCGTGGAGTCAGAGGCACAGGATGCGGGGCCTGCCCTTTTCCCCAGCTGCCACTCCCGCAGAGCGGCAAACTGAGAAAGGGCAGGACCGGTGGGGGGCAGAGGGTCTGTACTGAAAAGCACAAGGTCTAGTTGGGCCCACAGATTTGTGAACTGAAGTCAGTAGAAAGTACTAGTTCCTGGCTAGCTAGCTAGCCTCAGACCTTTTTGAGACTTGTTAACTCTTGGAAAAATTAGAACACAAGCATTGACGTCCCATCTGTACAACTGATTAGCTCACATTTCCAAGACACAACAACTAGGGGAATCGAACCTAGGAGTGTGTATCTTAATTATGGGAAGGAATGCAGTGCAGCCTAGCAAAAACAAACAAAAACAAAAAGAAACAGGCGATCAGAGTTCAAATCCAAGCTCCTTACTGTGATAATCGACCTTTTTCAAGACTTTTCCTCATCTGTGAAATGGGAATGATGAATAACCTTCCAAGGGTGATCGGATTAAGATCTGCATATCAGACCCAGGTACAGTGGTTGACACCTGTAATCAAAGCTGCTGAGGAGGCTGAGGCAGGAAGATTGCAAGTTCAAAGCCAGCATGAACAATTTAGAGACCCTGGCTCTAAAATAAAAAGGGATGAGGATATAGCTCAGAGGTCCAGCTCTTGCCTACTATGTGTGAGACCTTGGGCTCAATCCCCAGTACTTCAAAAGATAAACACAAAGAAAACATCTAAGTATCAGGTGCATATCAGTGAAATTGCTGAGCCCAGCCCCAGCTCCTTGCCTCTTTTCCAAGAGATCTGTGCTACCTGGCAGTCACCCAGATGCTTGCCTGGGCAGAAGTAAGGCAGCCACAGAAGGAGGGTGGCCTCCTGGATGGAGAAGATCCTCTGAGGACAGACTTGGGCTAAGTCCTTCCTGCCTGCGCTGTGAGCCTGCCCTGTGAGCCTGCCCTGTGAGCCTGCCCTGTGGCTGGGGTTTGGCTGTGAGGCCCAAAGCCCTCCTAGGCTGCCTGAGTCAAGGGAACTTAGACTGGGCATTTCACAGACCCCAGCTGCAAGAGGAAGGACTGGCAGCAGAGCAAGGAAGCTGCCCATGCAGCCACTCTGCTCTTCCTTCCCTCCTGGGGGCTGTGTGCACTCACCTAGGCCCCTTTGCTGACCAGGATGCTCCCTAGGGTCCCTCCCAGCCAGTTTTCATGTGCTCCTGGCTCTGCCTTCACAACCTCCCAGTCCACCCCAGCACTGACTGCCTTGGGCTCTGACTCCATACCAAGTTCCTGGGATAGAGCTGCTGACGGTCCAGTGTGGGCCAGGTCACGCTAGTCCTGTGAGTGATGGGGGAGAGCGCTTGTGCACTAGCCCCTTCCTGTTCCAGCTACTGGTGGAGGAAAGGCCAGAGCCCCTAGAGCTGTCATTCCAGGCTCTCTGCTTGGCTGCCTGCTTGGCTGCACCGACTTTGGAGGCTGGTGTGCTGTCTAGCTTGACCAATATGGGGAGAAGAAATATCTGGAGACATGTGAACACCATGTAAAGCTGAAATGTTAATGTTTTGTTAGTTCCTAAGTCTGCTGTAACAAAGGACCGCAAACTCTGGCTTAATACAATACACACTTATTGTATCACCGTTCTAGAGGCTTAGAAGTTCAAAATCAAGGGCGTAGGTCATCTTCCTTCTGTGTCCACATTTGTATGGTGGATTGAACCCAGGGGCACTTAACCACTGAGCCACTTTTCTAGCCCTTTTATTATTTATTTATTTATACTAAGAATCAAGGTGGATGAAGGCATCCCTGTCTTGGCAAAGGCTGAATTGTTCTTTTTTTTTTTTTTAAAGAGAGAAGGAGTGGCTCAGCGGTTTCGGCGCTTGCCTGGCAAGCATGAGGACCCGGGTTCAAACCCCAGCACCATGTACACAACTAAGTGTTGGAGCAACTAAGGCCATGTGAAAAACTAAATAAAGTTGTTAAAAATAAATAAATAAATAAATAAATAAAGAGAGAAGGACAGGCAGTGAGAGAGAGAGAGAGAGAGAGAGAGAGAGAGACAGAGAGAATCAATTTTTATTGAGTTTTTCACATGGCCTCTGACACTTTCGTTTGTGTACATGGGTGCTGGGGTTTGAAGCCGTGTACTTGCGCATGCTGGGCAAGCGCCGTAACCACCAAGCCACTGCTGCAGCCCCTATCCCTTTTTATATTGAGGCAGGGTCTCACTAAGTTGCTTAGGGTCTTGCTAAGTTGCTGAGTCTATTTTGTTTTTTGGTGTTTTTGTTTTTGTTTTTTATTAGTTGAATATGGACTTACAATTGAGGGGGAATCATTATCAAACAATCAAGAACAAATGTATATTCACTCAGCCAAGGCTGATGCCATTCCATGGTTTCCCCCCTTGGGTTCCCCATGGTTCTATGTTTCCCTCAAATGAACCTGTGTTAAATGGACTTCTCGTGGAGGTTGGAGATCTCCTTCTGAGTTGATTCCCCCATACTCCCTCCCTCCAATCTCCTAGACATCCTTCCTACTCCCTTCCCCCTCCCTCCTGCTGAATTTGCAATCCTCCTGCCTCAGACTTCCAGGTTGCTGGATTACAGGTGTGTACCACTCCAGCCAGTTGTATTATTTCCTTTCTTTCTTTCATTCTTTCTTTCCCCTCTTCCTTCCTTTTCCTTTCTGTGGCAGTACTAGAACCCATGAGCACTCTACCACTGTGCTACATACCCAGTCCTTTTTATTTTTTATTTTTTGAAACAGGGTCTTGCTAAATTGCCCAGGCTGGCCTTGAACTTATGATCCTCCTGCCTTAGCCTCTCAAGTTGCTGAGATTATAGGTGTGCACTACTGCACCTGGCTTATGTTATTCCTTATAACTGCATGTGAATCTATACTGATCTAATATTTTTCAATTAAAAGGAAAAACATTTCTGAAGAACTAATGATCCCTAAATATGTGTCCTTTCATATTAAATCATTTTCCAGGAAGATTATATTATAAACATTTCCTTTTTTTTTA
Source organism: Aplodontia rufa (assembly GCA_004027875.1). NCBI lineage: Eukaryota > Metazoa > Chordata > Mammalia > Rodentia > Aplodontiidae > Aplodontia > Aplodontia rufa. Next base: position 56,552 of record PVKS010006391.1, read on the forward strand.
TTGGTAGCAGGGATTGAACCCAGGGGTGCTTAGCATCCCCAGTCCCCACCGCCTTTTTATTTTTTTAATTATTTTTAGCTAGAGTCTCACTAAGATGCTGAGGCTGGCTTTGAACTTGCAATCCTACTCTCTCAGCCTCATGAGCTGCTGGAATTACAGGCATGCACCACCACTCGCAGCAACATTGCCCCTGTTACCACAGCCCTGGTAGAATTGCTTAATGCATGGCATCCCATTTTGAGAGTGTAAAATGGTTTACTTAGGGGCTGGAGCGGTGGCTTAGTGGTCGGAGCGCTTGCCTGGCAAGGACCAGGGTTTGAACACCAGCACCACATACATAACTGTCAGTGAAACAAAAGCTGGATGAAAAAATAAATAATTGATTCTCTCTCTCTCATTCTCTTCTCTTTCTAAAAATAAAATGAAATGGTTTGCTTGGTGTCCTCTTCTCTAGATTAGGCTGTTTCTGTTTTTTTTTTTTTTTTTTGCTACCACCAATGATGCAGTACGAATATGATTATACATTAGGCACTTCCGTTCTTTTCAAGTATTTCTATAGGATAAATTGACAGGGAGTGGGCTGGAGTGGTGGCTCAGCGGTTCGGTGCTTGCTTGGCAAGCACTAGGACCTCGGTTCAACACAACTGAGTGTCGGAGCAACTAAGGCTATGTGAAAAACTAAATAAAGTTGTTTCGCTCTGTCTCTCTCTCTTAAAAAAAAAAAATTGACAGAGAGTGGGGTCACTAGGCGGAAGGCTCGGACCTCTACGTAAGTGTTGGTATATTCTGCATCGTTACTTTATTGTCGTGCTACCTTTATTGCTTTTTCCAAGGAACAGATTAACTTTCCCCAAGAGAGCAAAAGTTCTCAGTGCCTTTTCGCATTCAGATTTGTGGAGGAAAAACAAGGAACCCCGCCGTCTATTTCTACCTACACAGTGTCACGCTTAGGATTTGAGTGGCAGAATGACAGGGGCAGCTAAGTACAGCTGGAGGAGCTGTCACCTGTGTCACCATCCCCCGGGGCCCTGGCGGGCGTCCTGGGGCCTTCGGGGACACAGTTCCGTGAAGGTGACACCCCACCTTCTCCCCAGCAAGGCCACGCAGCAAGGGCGATGAGGGGCGGCGAGCGACATTGAAGGGCAGCGGTCTTTGCTTCCTTCTCAGGCGCCCCTAGGGGAGGCGGAGACCCACTTCTGGAGCGCTCTGCTGAGAAACCGCCGCGTCGGGCTCCCAGAGCGGAGGCCCTGGGTGACAGTCGCTGGGCGACTTCGCGCGGGCGAGCCGGGAGCGTCGAGCAGCGCGCCGCGGGGACAGTGCCGCCTTGCGCACTGCGGCGGGAGCTTGTTTATTTACAACTTGAATTTATTTTATTTTATTACAATTGCGTTTTTTGTTTTTTTTTGTTTTTGTTTTTGTTTTTTTTTTGTTTTTTTTTTTTTGGTGTGTTCGTCCTCGGTACTGGGGATTGAACTCAAGGATGCTTAGCCATAGAGCCACATTTCCAGCCCTTTTTAAAATTTATTTTATTTTGAGACAGGGTCTCGCTAAATTGCTTAGGGCCTTGCTAAATTGCTGAGGCTGGCTTTCAACTTGCAATCCTCCTGCCTCAGCCTCCCCAGTCGGCGGGATTACAGGCGTGAGCCACCACACCGAGCCAATTACACTTGATTTTATTTTAAATTTTATTACAGGGGGCTGGAGCGGTGGCTCAGCGGTTTCGGCGCTTGCCTGGCAAGCACCAGGACCCGGGTTCAAACCCCAGCACCATGTACACAAATAAGTGTTGGAGCAATTAAGGCCATGTGAAAAACTAAATAAAGTTGCTTCTCTCTGTCTTTCTCACTGTCCCTCTCTCTTTAAAAAAAAAAATTGATCCTCTCTCTCTCACTGTCCTTCTCTCTTTAAAAACAAACAAAAAATTTAAATTTTATTACAATTTATTATTTTATTCAAATAAATTTTATTTTATTAATTTTATTAATTTTTTAAAATTATATTTCACTTTAACATTTTAATTGTAAGAGCTGGAGCGTTGGCTCAGTGGTTACAGTGCTTGCCTGGCATGCACAAGGACATGGGTTCAAACCTCAGCACCATGTACACAATGAATCGTCAGAGTAATTTCTTTCTCTCTCCCTGTCCCTCTCTCTCCAAAAAGTAAGTAAATTTTAGTTGTTTTTTGTTTTTTTTTTTTTTTAAGTTTGGCTTGCCAGATAAAATTCAGGTTCCTGGTTAAATTTGAATTTCAGATAATCAACAAACACTTCTTTAGTTTAAGTATACCCTGTTTACATAGGAATGTCACCAGTGTCCTCTTGTTTTGTTTTTCTTGGTATGGGGATTGAACACAAGGCCTCACACATGCTAGGTAAGCATTGTACTACTGAACTACATCCTCAGCCCTTTATTTTTTTAATTATTTATTTTTGACCTGGGGATTGAACCCAGCAGCACGTAACCACTGAGTCACATCCCAGCCCGTTTTATTTTATTTTGAGACAATATCTCACTAAATTGCTTAGGCCTTGCTAAATTGTCGAGGCTGATTTTGAACTTTCCATCCTCCTATCTCAACCTCCCAAGTTGGTGGGATTAAAGGCCTGTGCCACCATGCCCAGCTTCAGGCCTGGTCAGTTTCACTGGGGCATAATTACGAAGGGTAATGTTAACCAATTTTGCACGTTCAGCTCAACGAACATTGATCTGTGTTTGTAGGTGTGCCATCCCCGCAATTGCAAATATTTTATTATTTTATTTTTTAGGTCAAGAAACATTTTTTGGGCTACACCCTATGCCCTGGCATGTGCCAGGCATTTGTGGGGGCAGGGCAGAAGGCTTAGCCCTTCCTGAGGCACTCAGAGACTGGCAGAGAAGCTGGACGGCACACGGGTGGACCACACAATTTGCGTGAGTGGCAGATGTGGAGAGAGGGGGCTGGAGGACCCTAATGACTGGAACAATCTGGGACATCACACAGCCAATGCTGCTCCTCTAGGAGCTTGTGGGTCCTGAAGACTGTGCTCATTCAAGCCCTTTTTATCCTCTTTTTTGGTACTGGGCATTGAACCTAGGGGTGCTTAACCACTGAGCCACATCTCCAGCCCTTTTTATTTTTTTATTTTGAGACACAGTCTCATTAAGTTGCTTAGGGCTTAAGTAGCTGAGGCTGGCTTTGAACTCCCGATCCTCCTGCCTCAGCCTCTGAGCCGATGGGATTACAGGTGTGCGCCTCTGCGCCTGGCCATTATTTCCTTTGTTATCGGGAAAAAGCTCCCTGCTCTTCAAGCTTCAAGGCCCAACTCAGATGTCACCTCCTCTGAGAAGCCCTTGCGACCTTCCCTGATGGCGCTGGGACAGATCTGTGGCTCCAGGTCATTGATTTGGGGCCTACAGATGCTGAGGGTTAGAGGGAGGCAGAGCTCAAGGAAGGCCCAGGTGACGCAGGCCAGAGGAGGATCCCTTCCCGGGAGCTGGAGACGCAGAGAGCAAAGCTTGGAGGTTGGGAGCCAGGCAGGGATGTGGGGCTGGAATCAGGGACGCAGGGGTTCTGAGCTGAGGCTCTCGCTCATTTGGGATGGGAGGGTCCACGTGGGAGCACAGAATGGTGCCGTCCGGAGTCCTCCCATCAGTTCTGCCCTGTAAGTAAATCTGGAATCCATTCCTTTCTTTTCAGCCAGCATGGCCACTATCCCATCTGAGTCCTGTCCTCCCTGGATAGCACCCACTGGGAGGTCCCTAGGGTGATTTCATGCCACTGCAGCCTGAGTGGTCTTAAAACACCAGCAGTGGCAGCAACACAACACATTTTGGTACTGTTACAAGGTGTCAGACATTCTCACAGTGCAAATTCAAATAGCAAAGGAGGAGATTAGGGGAAAGATAGAGGCCTCTCCACCTTGCTCTCCTCCCCGGGCTCCAGGCTGACTTCCCAGCAGCAACCTGTGTCTTCTGTATCCCTTCCCAGTTTTTTCAAAGCCTATAAATTGCTTCTATGTGTATGTGTGTACACATGCATGTGTGTAATGTAATTGCATGTATATGCATCACTATGCATGTGTATATGCATTAATCCTTTAAAAAGCACCAACCAGAGCCAGGCGTGGGGTGCATGTCTGTAATCCCAATGTCTAGGGAGGCTGAGGCAGGAGGATTGGGAGTTTGAGGCCAACCTGAACAACTTAGCAAGGTCCTAAACAACTTAATGATATCCTGTCTCAAATATATAAATAAATAACTAGTACTAGGGATGTGTCTCAGTGGTTAAGGGTCCCTGGGTTCTATCCCTGGTAACAAAATAATAATAACAATTATTATTATTATTTTTAAAGAGAGAAGGACAGTGAGAAGAGAGAGAGAGAGAGAGAGAGAGAGAGAGAATCAATTTTTATTGAGTTTTTCACATGGCTTTTGTTGCTCTGACACTTAGTTGTGTACATGGGTTGCTGGGGTTTGAACCTGTGTACTTGTGCATGCCAGGCAAGCACCGTAACCACCAAGCCACCGCTCCAGCCCCTATTATATTATTTTATGATTTTCTCATGTTTTTATGACTTCTTTTTTTCTCCTTGTGATGCTGGGACTTGAACCCAGAGTCTCAAGCGTGCCCTCTGCCACTGAGCCACATTCCCAGTCCCTATTGTTCCATTTTTGCCTTTATATTTTTCACTGAAAATTTATTTTGATGTAAAGCAGGCATGGATCCACATTCAGTTGTCTTCTAAATGGCTAGCTGTTTCCCAATACTATTTACTGAGAAATCTCTTTTCCTCACTGATTCAGTGCTACTTTTTAAAATCAATTTTATTTAGCATCTGGTGCTGGGATTTGAACCCACATCCTCATGCATGCCAGGCTAGCGCAGCAACTACTGAACCACCACTGCAGCCCAGAAAGGGATTTTTTTTTTTTTTTTAAGAGAGAGGACAGTGGGAGAAAGAGTGAGAGAGACTTCCTCGGGGAGGTGGGCCCTTGGGTTTAGTTGGGGCTCGGGATTGAAACTTTTGCACATGATGATGATTTTTCTTTTCTTTTTTTCTTTTTTTTCCTTCCTTTCTTTTTTTTTTTTTTTTAGGGCTGAAGACCGAACTCGAGGCTGAGGCCTTGCGCGTGCTAGGCAAGCGCTCTGCCACTGAGCTAAGTCCCCAACCCTCACCCCGCTCTTTTTTTTAAACAGAGAGGGACAGTGAGAGAGAAAGACAGAATCAATTTTTTTTTTTTAGTTCTTCATGGACTTTTGTTGCTCAGACACTTCGTTGTATACATGGTGCTGGGATTTGAATCCACGTACTCGCACATGCAAGGCAAGCGCAGTCACTGCTGAGCCACCGCTCCAGCCCAATGGTTTTGCTTTTGAGGTAGGGTTTCACTCTAGCCTTGAACTCAGGCTCAGGGGATTCTCTTGCCTCAGCCTCCAGAGTAGCTGGGACTCCAGGCATGCGCCACCATGTGCAGCTCATGCATGACCATGAAATGAGAATTCTTCTTCTCATTATTTTTAAAGACAGAGGGACAGTGAGAGAGAGAAAGAGAGAATCAATTTTATTTAGTTTTTTATGTGGTTTGTTGCTCCAACCCTTCATGGTATACATGGTGCTGGGGTTTGAACCCGCATCCTTGTGCCTGCCAGGCAAGTGCCGTAACCGCTGAGCCACCGCTCCAGCCCAGTGAGAATTATTTTTGTGACTGGATTTAACACCACCTCCCCATTCCACCATATTCCAGGCAGGCACAGAGGCTCTGCCTGTATTTTCCCCTGCTCTGTCCCCAGTCCCTAGAATGATTCCCTGAGGTGGTCATTGATGGGTACTTTCAGGGTATTTGAGAGCCTTGACTTCCAGTCTGGAGCTTCCAGGCATCAGGACTGAGGACGTGGAGACAGTAAAAATCGTCATGGTGGCCTCAACCAGCTTTAACTCACTTTTTTTTTTTTTGGTACTGGGGATTGAACCCAGGGTGCTTAACCACTGAGCCACATCTCCAGCCCTTTTCGGAGACAGGGCCTCACAAATTTGCTGAGGCTGGCTTTGAACTTCGAACTTGCGATCCTCCTGGCCTCAGCCTCCTGAGTTGCTGGGATTACAGGTGTAGGCCACCTTGCCTGGAAAGCTTCAAGTCACCCCTGCAAAGGACTAAAATCTTCTGATTCTGATCTGTAAAAGAAGCCACTTGTAAGAGGCTGTTTACTAGTAAAAGGCTGAGGACTTTCACTGTCCCGTAGCCATCCACAATGATTTTTTTTCTGAAGACTATGCAGCAACAGAGGCTATGGCATGGAGTGAAGATTTGGGGGCAGAAATGTGCAGAATGATTACAGCCAGCAGATAAACTGCACGAACATTGTGATTTTTATTTTGATCCTGGGGGATGCTTGGTGATGAACTGGATATAAAACAGATTGGAAACTCCAGTACCATCAGTATTATAAGGTAATGATATTAGTTTTTATTCATATATGTTATGTCTTCTAAGATGCCTTTAATGGATTTAGGTAACTTATAGAAAGAAAACAAAAATTTTCCCCAAGTTTTCAAGTGTTTCTGTGCTGCACTGCCCACAACAGCCACCAGAGGGCAGGGCAGCCATGCTGTGGGAAATGACAACTCCAGACCAAGCTCTAAATGGAGGCTTCAAGTGATGTAGAGGCTTCCTTAGAGGTCAGGGAGCACCCTCCCTGGGGGCCTTCCTGATGGGCCAGAGCATCTTTTTCTGGCTCCTGTGTAAAGAACACAGCCTCCCTAAACCCCCTTCCCGACACGAGCCGTGGGATCCTCGGTGAACAGGTGGGGAACTTGTCCCAGGCTTGCTAACCCCCAGATTCACTCAGGGAGTGCAGACCTTGAGCAGCGCCAAACCCTGCACAAAGGAACCCAGCTTTTATTCGCTGGTGTGTCCTTCAGAACACATCTGGTAGTGCCTTCTGCGGCCAGGGCCTGCTGGAGGGTTCATCCCAGAGGCCTTGAGGGTCCGCCCTATGTGGGACCTGGGGCAGCAAGAGTACCTTTTGTCACCAAGCTCACAGTTTGGCGGTGGTGTTAGGAATGGACAGAAAGCAAATGGATCCGTGACATGAAGGTGGTGACAAGCGCTATGAGAACCAAGCAGGATGAGGGTGACAGGCAGGGGGTTGCTGATTTTATAAAGAGGTGAGGGAAATTATCTCTGATGAGATTATCATCATCATTATTTTTGTGCTAAGGATTGAACTCAGAGGTGCTTAACCACTGAGTCACATCTCCAACCCTTTTTATATTTTATTTTGAGAAGGGTCTCATTAAGTTGCTTAGGGCCTTGCCAATTTGCTAAGGCTAACTTTGAATTTGGGATCCTCCTCCCTCAGTCTCCCCTGCTGCTGAGATTACAGGTGTTCGTCACCACACCTGGCATCTGATGACATTAGTTTTGAACAGAGACCTCAATGAAATGAGCGAGTAAGACGGAGGGGACAGGATGTGCAAAGGCCTGGTGGCAGCAAAGTGTTCGTGTATATGGGACTGAGGTGCAGACCCTTTAGGTGTGCAAGACCTTAGATCCCTCTGGGCCATTACAGACTTTGCCTTTTGCTCCTTTTGCTTGGAACGAGCTACCGTGTTGACAGTAGACCACACAGGGTGGTGGTGGTGAGACCTGTTAGGAAGAGGTCATGGCGGTGGCTTGGCTTCCAGGACACTCAGAAGTTGCTTACCAAATTGAACTGAGCAGTTTTGGCCAATGTTAACTTCAAGTCACAACCTCCTGGCTCTTTTCACAGAGTGGAGAAACCACAGGAAGGAAACCTCAAAGGAAACGCTGTCTCGATATCGGAGGCTGGAATTAAAAGAAGCCTGATCCCTGATCCGGGAACCTTTGAGTTCTGAAGCAGAATGGACGCTGGACAGAAATATCTGACTGGACCCTGCGTTCAGGAAACGTGTTCTCTGAAGCCAGGCAGGCAAAGTGACTCACCCCAGGTCACTTCCTGGCCACCTGGGTCTAGAATGAGGACTCTTCCTTTTCTTGCACCTGTTCATCTCTTGGACACTCTTCCAGGCCCTCCCAGGGACCTGCTCTGTTCCCATAGGATGGATGGCCTCTTCCCTGGGTTCTGCTGAGGTCTGCTGGTTGCTGTGGCTCCATACCTTGTCCACACCCGGCAACCTGCACCCTGCCTTATTCGCCCAGGACCCTGGGCCAGCTCTGGTTTTTCTCCACTTGGCAGGTTCCTTGGTTCTGCCACTCACAATCCAGAGCAGAAATAGATGTGATCTGGGATGGTTGATTTCAGGCCTTTTGGTTTTTTATTTTTTTTAATTTTTTAAAATTTTTTTTAGAGAGAAAGAATCGATTTTATTTCATGTGGTTTTCATTGCTCCAACACTTAGTTGTATACCTGGCGCTGGGGTTCGAACCCACATCCTCGAGCATGCCAGGCAAGCGCCGTAACCGCTGAGCCATGCTCCAGCCCCTCTGGTGCTGAGTTGTGCAAGGGAAATCCGCAGCATCTATCACAGCTGGAAGTGCCTCCGCCCGCTCACCTAGAAGTTCCGCCGCATGGATCCTACAGCAGTGCGCAGAGCTCCTTTGAAGCAGCGTTAGTGACTCCCGCAGCTGTGGTGCCACACTGAGCCCATTCCCGCTCTCTTCCTGGCCTCTCCTTCTCCGCCTCCACTGGTCACCTCTTCTGCTCCGAGCTCTCTGGGAACCAGGCTTGTGCCGATTCTCTCCCTGTCATGCTGTCTTGGTGGACTCTCCCTTCCCTGGGTTGTAAGGGCCATCTCTATGCTGTCTCTCTCAAGGTCAAGTCCCCAGTGCCTCCAGTTTCAAACAGCCAACTGCCCTTTTATTTTTTATTTATTTATTAATTAATTAATTTATTTATTTTTCAGGGCTGAGGGCCAAACTCGGGGCCTTGCGCATGCTAGGCAAGCGCTCTGCCACGAAGCTAAATCCCCAACCCCTATTTATTTATTTTTTATAGAATTCATCTATCAAAAATGTCATTTCAGGGCTGGCGCCATGGCTCCACTTGCCTGGCATGCCCAAGGACATGGGTTCAAACCCCAACACCCACATATACACAGCAAAGTGTCTGAGCAACGAAAGCCACATGAAAAACTAAATAAAAATTGCTTCTCTCTTTCTCTCTCTCTCACTGTCCCTCTTTCTTTAAAAATAAGACACCTCTTTCACAGGGGTGTGCCAACATCATCACTATATGATTCCAGAACATTTTCAACTCCCCCCAAAAAACATGTGAATTCACATGTTTTTGTCCCCAGCACCTGTTTCTATGTTTTGGATACTATGAATAATATTACTCTGAACATCCATACAAATTTTCCTTTTTCTTTTTCTTTAAAGAGAGGGGGACAGTGAGAGAGAGAGAGGAGAGAATCAATTTTTATTGAGTTTTTCACGTGTCTCTTGTTGATCCGACGCTTAATTGTGTACGTGGGTGCCGGGGTTTGAACCTGTGCACCTGCACATGCCGAGCAAGCGCTGTAACCGCTGAGCTACCTCTCCAGCCCTGCCCCCCGTACAAGTTTTCTTGTGATTGTGTTCTCACTCACTCAAAATTCTCTTGGGTGCTACCTGGAGGGCAATCGCTGGCTCTTATAGTAACTCTTTGTGTGTGTGTGTGTGTGTGTGTGTGTGTGTGTGTGTATGTGTCAGGGATTGAGCCCAGGGGTGCTTAACCACTGAACCACATCCCCAGCCCTTTTTATATTTTGTTTTATTTTATTATATATTTATTTTAAAGATAGAGGGACAGTGTGTGTGTGTGTGTGTGTGAGAGAGAGAGAGAGAGAGAGAGAGAGAGAGAATCAACTTTATTTAGTTTTTGTGTGTGTGGCTTTTGTTGCTCTGACCCTTCATTATTTATGTGGTGCTGGGGTTGGAACCTGCATCCTTGAACATGCCAGGCAAGTGCCATAATTGCTGAGCCACCATTCCAGCACCTATATTTTATTTTATTTTTTTTTAAAGAGAGGAACAGTGTGAGAGAGAGAGTGACACAGAAAGAGAGAACAAACTTTATTTAGTTTTTCATGTTGCTTTCGTTATTGACACTTCATTGTGTAGGTGGTGCTGGGGTTCGAACCCGCATCCTTGTGCATGCCAGATAAGTGCCATAACTGTTCAGCCATGGCTCCAGCCTGTTTTTACTTTTATTTTGAGACAGGGTCTCTAAGTTACTCAGGGCCTCGCAAGGCTGCTGGGGCTGGCCTTGAACTTGCTCTCTGCTGCGCCGTTGGAAGAATTATTCCACTGTTCACCGCCGCACCATTCTGTACCCCTCCCAGGCACGTATGGAGTTCTTTTTTTTTTTTTTTTTAACATTTTTAAAGAGAGAAGGACAGTGAGAGAGAGAGAGAGAAACAGAGAGAATCAATTTTTTTATTGAGTTTTTCATGTGGCTTCCCTTGCTCTGACACTTAGTTGTGCACATGGTGCTGGGGTTTGAACCCATGTACTTGCACATGCTGAGCAAGCGCCGTAACCACCGAGCCACCGCTCCGGCCCACGTATGGAGTTCTAACCACCAACCTCTCGAATTTTCCCAAGAGGTTCCAGAGCGTTCTCACACTCCGTGTGTCAGTAGCTGAACACTTTCTCAGAAAATATCTCAGTAAACACACAAGTGTTCAGGCTAGACACCTGGGGCCGTTCTTCACACCTGACCTCTGCAGCAAACCCATCAGCAAGTGCTCTCAGTTCTGCTTCCTAAATAAATGTAGGCTCTAGCACTAACTCCTCCACTGTCAACACCACCCGCTGGAACCAGCTTATTGAATCCAGAGCAACACCAAGCCTGGAAACAGAGGTTGTGTGTGTGTGTGTGTGTGTGTGTGTGTGTGTGTGTGTGTGTTTTAAGAGAGAATAAACTTTATTTACTCTTTCATCTGGGTTTTGTTTTTCTGCCCGGTGACAGTTCCACTGATGGTTTTTTCCCTCCTCCAGCCCTCTTCGTGGGAGATGACCACTTTTCATTGTTTCTTCTTTTGTTTAAAATAACTCAGTTTTTCTACATAATGTGCCAGCATCACCAGTTTTGATTTATGTATTTGAAACATCTACTGACTTTCTCTGACTCTCCTAAGATCTCTCTGTCATTCTCAAGCTGATATTTTACATTTAAACCATTAGGAGTATGTAAATATTGTTCACTGAAAAGACGTGTTTGTACTCTGATTATATTTCCTTCCTTTTACAGTCTTTTTTTCTCTTCCTAGAGCTTCTAATTGCTTGTTTCATTCCCTGCCATGTTTATTATTATCATAATTCGGATAATTTTCTGATGTTGCACCGTATTAGAGATTCTTAGGAGTTTTCCCCCGTGGTACTCATCATAATTTTCAATTATGTGCTTATTTGGCTGTTTACTTTCTTAAATGTCTGTCTCTTTCATTGGAAACCAAGCTTCTAGAACAAAGCCTGCAGTTTCCCTGGCACCTGGCACCTGCTCCATGCCTGGCACCTGGTAGGCCCTCAACACTTATTTCTTTTCTTTTTTAAAATTTTTATTGTTTTGGTACCATAGATTGAACCCAGGGGTGCTTAAACACGGAGCCACATTCCCAGCCCTTTTTTTTGTTTTATTTAGAGAAAGGGTCTCGCTAAGTTGCTGAGGCTGGCTTTGAACTTGTGATCCTCCTGCTTCTTCCTCCAGAGCGTCTGGGATTACAGGCTTGGGCCATCATGCCTGGCTCTCAATACCTATTTCTTTTGTAACTGAAGAGAAAAAACATAGACAGTCATCAGTCACTGGGTGGTTGACAACTTGTAGAACATCTCTATAATGCCGTAGCATTCAGCATTTAGAAACTATGAGAACCAAAGCTGGATGCATCTGGATCATCATTGTTCTTGTTACTGTGGCTGCCAATGTACCCAAACTTAGTGGCTTCACATTACATTATGTCCAAGGATTTAGGGCCAGGAATTTAATTTCACATTATTGTTTTTAATTGTTTTTTAAAGAGAGAGAGAAAGTGAGGATCAACCTTTATTTTAGTTTTTATTTAGCTTTTGTTGCTCTGACATTTTGTTGTATATGTGGTGCTGGGGTTTGAACTCGCATCCCTGAGCATGCCAGGAAAGCGCCGTAACCGCTGAGCCACTACTCCAGCCCCTACATTATTGTTTTTAAAAAATTAATTTGTGTTTTTCATGTAAGGTCAAAACGTGCTTGTTACAGAAAAGTCAGAAAATGTCAGCAAACAGAATACATAGAAAAGACCCCACAATCTAACCCGTTCTAGCAGTGAGTTCTCTTCATGCCTCTGGTGTGTGCTTTCCAAACCCGTTGAGTTTTATTTTCCTGTAAATTCTTCCAGGCTCAAACAAATGCACATATAAATCCATCTCTCCATGTCGGGACCTGCATTTTCCGCTCAACGCCTCGCTGTGGCTTCTGTCCTTCTCAGTAGTACAAAAATCTCAGTATCATTCTTTTTTTTTTTTTTTTAAAGCAAGAGAAAGAGAGAATCAATTTCATTTATTTTTTCATCTGGCCTTTATTTGTCCAACACTTGGTTGTGTATGTGGTGCTGGGGTTTTGAACCTGGGTCCTCAAGTAGGCCAAACACTCCAACTGCTGAGCCACTGCTCCAGCCCTCTAAATTTTATGGCCTCTTATATGGCCTCCTGCCTCAGCCTCCCAAGCAGCTGGGATTACAGGTGTGCCCCACTGGCCCAGCTTCCCACTGAGTCTGGTGTGGGCTTCTGTGGCCAGAACCCCTGGGGCACTGCCAGTGTGGCAGGTGCACCTGGTTCTGCTTTGGGTTTCTGGTGTGCTTCTTGGTGCCCACGGGTGCTCTGGTCTACCTGAGCACCCCAACCATCTGACCCATTAGGGAACAGAGACTGCTTTCAAGCAGGGCCTCAACAGGAAGTCCAACCTGTGTTAAACACAAAGTCCTGCCCTTTGTCTCCCTGCAGAGGGACCTAATCCAATCAGGGAGTGCCTTTGGGTGCCCATGTTGGCAGCACCTTCTCACCCACATGGCAGCTGTGGGTGCTCTGGGGTGCTGGATAAAGGGATCCCCTCTTGGCCCTGGCTAATCTCTGGGCCTTATGCTCTGGCCTGTCTCAGGATTCAGGGACCATGTGTGTCCTTGCCTTTCTTTGATACGGAGGACACATCCTGCCAAACACAGGTGAGACTGGCACCTGCAGTCTGTCACTTCACATGGCCCAGGGTGTCCTGGGTGGGCAACAAGGGAGGTCAGTTGTCCGGGAGAGTCCCCCCATCCCCTGAGATCTTTTGGAAGGTCCCCCGCCCGGCCTCCCTCCTCACTTCCTCCGTCCGCAATGCCCTTTCCATCCCATTACCTGCACTGGTCGTCATTAGCGTCTAAAACATCCGTGGGGCCTCGAGTCACCGGGCTCCGGGGCCTTTGTTTCCATCCACTTCACCCAGAGTGCAGCGGGCTGAAGGCCACAGCACAATGGCAAATGGTCCTCTTGCCTGGCGGATGCGAGCAGGCCTGGTGCTTTCCTGAAAGCCAGGCCCCTCCCGAGGCCAGCTCCCCACCAGCTCCATCAGAGAAATCTGCCTCTTCAACTCCGGACGAGCAGCCCACTTCCCCTCTCAGAGCCTATACCTTTTTAAAAGCAGAGGGAGATGGAGATGTGACTGCCCCCTTTTGTGTGTACCTGGCCCTCCCCGTTCAGGCCTCAGCCTCAGCTTTGTTAGGGAAACAGAGGGCCTGGCCCACAACCTCCCTCTCTGTGGGCTTCAGCTGAGAAGGCAGAGCCCCCTGACATGGCTTCCTTTCCATGGCCATCTCGGGGCCAGAGGCCAGGCCACTAGTCACCCTGGGAATCAGTCACTACGGACTGGTGGGGTTGGCAACTATTTACCCGATCTCCCACAATGTACATGAATTTCCCTAAGCTAGGACTTTGTATAAATAAACCATTCAGTCTGGCCAACCATTTTGACCTTTTTCACGCAATACACTTTCTTGTGTGTGTGTGTGTGTGTGCACGTGTGTTTGTGTTTTAGTCCAGAGATTGAACCCACGGGCACTTAACCACTGAGCCACATCCCCAGCACACCCCCTTCCTTTTTTTTTTTTTTTTTTAATTTTAAGACAGTGTCTCACTAAGTTGCTTAGGGCCTTGCCAAGTTGCTGTGGCTGGCTTTGAACTTGCAATCTTCTTGCCAGCCTCCCGAGTTTCGGGGACTACAGGAATGCACCACTGCAACTGGACCCTATTTTAATTTTTTTTTTTTAAAGAGAGAGGGACAGTAAGAGAGAAAAAGAGAGAGATAGAATCAATTTTATTTATTTTTCATGTGGCTTTCATTACTCTGACATTTCATTGTGTATGTGGTGCTAGGATTTGAAGCCGCATCCTCACCCATGCCAGGCAAGTGCTGTAACCACTGAGCCACAGCTCCAGCCCTCCCTTTAAAATTTTTTAATAAATTACCTTTTATTGGCACATTCTAATTGTACATAATTAGGACACTCAGTGTGACACATTCCTACATGCTGGCTGCTTTAGTCAGCTTTTGCTGCTTCTCTGCACTTTTCTTGAGGTGTAGAGCTCATTAGGTCACTCTCCCCTCACTAGCACTAATATCCATACCCCATTCTCTGACAATGAATTTCAACAGCCTTCCTTCCACACTTGATTTGGAGAAGGCTTCTGTGGAGAGGGAAGAGCCACTGCCAGATGTGGCCCCAAGGTCAGTGTCTGTAAGGTGCTTTCAGTGGAAGGATGAACAAGATAAATTAATCAAACTTTCACTCTTATTTTGTTTTTGTGGTACTAGGCATTGAATCCAGGGGTAAATGTAACACTGAGTCACATCCCCAGCCCTTTTTTATTTTTTTTTTTATTTTTTTAAGAGAGAAGGACAGTGAGAGAGAGAGAATCAATTTTTATTGAGTTTCTCACATGGGCTACGTTGCCCTGACACTTAGTTGTATACATGAGTGCTGGGGTTTGAACTCGTGTACCTGCGCAGGCTGAGCAAGCACGGTAACCGCTGAGCCACTGCTCCAGCCCCTCCCCAGCCCTTCTTTATATTTTGTTTTGAGACAGAGTCTTACTAAGTTGCTTAGGGCCTTGCTAAATGGCTGCGGCTGGCTTTGAACTTGCAATCTTCTGTCTCAGCCTCCTGAGTTGCTGGGATCACAAGCGTGAGCCGTTCTTTTTAAAAGCACATATGGTACTGTGCAGACATTCACAGTTCTAGGAATTTATAGTCAAGAGTTGCTGCACGACACTTGGGCCACACAGCGGCCCCTAAGATTATGCTGCCTAGTGATGTCATAGCTACTTTAATTTGTGCGAGTACTTGATATTTGTGCAGTGATGATGAACGCATCCTTCAGAGTGTGTGTCTCTGTCATTAAGGGATGCATGACTGTACTCAAATAAACCAAAATAGCAGCTTTATTTACCATCGCCCAAACTCGGAAGCAATGGAGATGTTCCTCGGTAGGTGGACGGGTCATCTGGCTAAGTACATCCAGACAATGGAGTGCCATACGGTGATAAAAATAAAGAAGCTCTGGCCATGAACAGATAGAGAGGAAACTTAAAGCTCGTGTTGCTAAGTGAAGGAAGCAAGTCTGAGATGAGGCAAGACTATAGCCACAGCATAGCACCAAAGATAAATACAGAAAAAGAGATACAAGGAGGGGACAAAATCGCATCAACGCAAAGAATGAATGAGATTAACTACAAACAGCATGGGTTGTGCTAAGTCCCATTTGGTCACATCAGATGGCCAAGAGCTGTGCAGAAGTTCACGGTAAAAAGTTATTGAAGGGCTGAGGACGTAGCTCAGTGGCAGAACACTTGCTGAGTCTATGTGAGGCCCTGGGTTCCAAGCCAGCATTAAAAACAAAACAAAACCGTGTTGGATACCTCACAGGAATAGCTATGGATGTAAGTGAGCAAGGCAGAGTTTTGAAGGATGCTTGAGGACAGCATGAAGCCTTGGGTAATAGGAAGAAGCATGCTTCTGGAAAGTTCTGTCACCTTATTAAAGGGCTTTCTTGCCATGGAGAGACTCTTTCTGGATCCTGATTAATAATCCATAGCCTTGTGCTCCCTTTGGCAGCACAAATACTAAAATTGGAACAATACAGAGATTAGCATGTCCCCTGTGCAAGGAGGACATGCAAATTCATGAAGCGTTCCATATTTTTTAAAAAATTAATAATCCATAGCCTCCGTTCCTGAAATGGGTCTGAGATCTGACCAGGCAAATTGATGTGTGAGTAAAATTTGTAAATCAGATGGAGGACATGATTTGGAGTGGGGGTATGAGGGTCTTAGGTGTGGCAGAGTGACGCCTTGTGGTTTCAAGGGACAGGTCATTCAAGTCATGCAGTTTTCTCCTCTCTTGCTGGAGTGTGCTTTTTAAAAAAAAAAAAAATAAAGAGAGAGAGGCCTGGAGTGGTGGCTTGGGAGTTACGGCACTTGCCCGGCATGCTCAAGTACACGGGTTCGAACCCCAGCACCCACGTACACAACTGAGTGTTAGAGCAATGAAAGCCATGTGAAAAACTCAATAAAAATTGATTCTCTCTCTCTCTCTCTCTCTCTCTCTCTCTCACACACACACACACACACACACTGTCCTCACTTAAAAAAATAAAAAATAAAGAGAGAGTAAGAGAGACAGTAAGAGAGAATCAGTTTTATTTTTTAGTTTTTCATGTGTTTTTTGTTGCTCCAACACAAGCTACCGCTCCAGCCCTTGGAGTGTGTTTTTTTGGAGTGCTGAGCTTCTCCGTAACAAGTCCAGTTACTTGAGGCTGCCATATTGTAAGGAAGCTCAAGCCATCTGGAGAGCTCTGTGTGAATGCTCCAACAACCAACCCAGCTAGACCTGGTCCTTAGACCACCCCGGCCCAGGTGCCAGACACGTCAGTGAAACAGTTCTGGGATTATTTCTTTCCTCGTATATTGGGATTATTCCCAGTTATTCCAATATAATATTTATAGCTGAGGCCCTCGATGTTGTGAAACAAAGATATACCATCCCTGCTGTGTTCTAAATTTCTGATCTCTAGAAATTCATGAGCATAATCATTGGTGTGTTGTATATCGGTGGTGTGCTGTGCAGCCACAGATAACTGGAACATATGGTATTGATACTTTTTAAAAGTTTTATTTATACAGGTGTCTTAACACATTTGTTCATCATTATGTTGCTTTATGTATACTGTGATTGCTAAAAAAAAGACCTTTCAAATCCTTAAGGAGATCTAATTTGTAAATTATGAGGATTGAGGGTGTAGCTCAGTGGTAGAACACTTTCCTAGCATGTTCAAGGGCCTGTGTTCTCTCCCCAGAACCAATAAAGAGATTAACACACACACACATGCACACACACACAGACACACACACACATTCTCACACACACACAGACAAGATTGATTTATTAGTTTTTTGGAGTTACTTAGGAGCTTAGAAGAATTTTGCTTGCTAGATTTTTTTTCACTTTACAAATATTATCATTTAATCCTTAATTTTTTTTATTAGAAGAATATAGAAATACAGTTGAGGGGGAAACATTATTAAAACATTAGCAATCAATGGTTATAAACTTTGTTATCTAGGGGAAAAACCAGATCATGGATTACTACCTTGGAATTTACCTATTGCAGTTTCCCCCAGAAGAACTCATGCGTTAAATGGGTAGTTCGTGGAAGAATGTCATCGGCTTCTGGGATGGTTCCCCCATCTTCCCAGTCTCCAGACTCCTATGAGTTCTTCATATGCCCCCCCCCTCCCCCTTGCTTGCTAGATTTGCTAAGGTTTGAAGTTTGAAGTGTTTAGTGTAATCAGATGTATGACATTTGTAAACATAGTTTGAAGCATCTAAGGGAATTGAATCAAACACAAATGAAACTCAAAGTTTAGAAGATTTAATTTACCACATTTATAAGCAAATTGAATCTCCATTCAAGATTAAGTAAAAATGAATAATGATTTGAGCTACAAGTAAATTTAAGATTTTTAGGTTATATCTAAGGGTTTAAAAGAAACTTAGATTCTAATTCTCAAAATACTGACCAAAACCTCAATAAATAGCTGTCTTCTCTGTACAGATGCCCTTTTAGACATGACCCCATCACTGCTGGGCCAGGTTACAACACCCAGCCTGATATCTCAAGAGGGAATCTGATAGTAAGTCAGGTGACACTTCTTCTTCTTCTCCTCCTCCTCCTCCTCCTCCTCCTCATCCTCATCCTCCTAGAGATAGAGAGAGAGAGAGAGAGAGAGAAAGAAGCAACTATTTTTTCCACCTGGTTTTTGTTTCTCCAACACAGTTGTGTGTGTGGTGCTGGGGTTTGAACCCATGACCTTGTACATGTCAGGTAAGGACAATATCACTGAGCCACTGTGCCAGCCCCCTCTCATTTTCTCTTTTCTCATTAAGCCAGCTATTTTTTTAAATTTTATTTTAAAGAGAGAGAGAGAGAGAATCAATTTTATTTAGTTTTTCACGTGGTCTTCATTGCTCCGAGACTGTGTTGTGTACGTGGTGCTGAGGTTTGAACCCACATCTACTGAGCCACGGCTTCAGCCTCACACTTTTCTTTTTCAAAGTTTTCTTGTTTTAAAATTTTTTAAAAATGTATTTGTTCTGAGTGGCCTTAGAATTAGCTTGTCAATTAAAAAATCCTTTGGGGATTTTTCTTAAAACCGCATTGGACTCCCTTCTTACGGTTTCCCATCTCGCCTATACATGAATGGCTTCCAAATTCACCCCTCCAGGCTGAGCCTCTTTCTTCCCTGCAGTCTGGACTTAGAAATTCCATTGCCTACCTGACTGTCACTAGTTGTCTAACTGGAGCGCAGATGACCACGTCTAAACAGCGCTCTTAATGCTGCCCTGAGTCTTGCTCCTATCTCAGGCTTCCTCACCTCCTCGTGTGACCCAGGCCACTTGGATCCAGCTTCTATTCTTCTCTTTCACATTTCTCTTCCAATCCATCAGCCAGTCCTGCTGGCTCTGCTTTCACAGGATCCAACTCTGATTACTCCTCCTGTCTCCTCTGCTTCCAAGCTGGCGTGTGTCACCATTGTCTTGTCTGCTGCTGGACATCTCCTCCCTGGGTCCCCCTTTAGTCTATCCTGAACCCCATGGCTAAGGGGACCCTACCCTCCTCTGCCCAGCATCTGCACAGAGATTTGTAAATATTTATTGAATGAACGAGTGAATGATGAGGGAGAATCTTAACCAAGCGCCTCTTCCACGTACAGGCCCAGTTTCACTCTCAGGTCAGATGAGGCCTCAGTCTGCCCAGGCAAGTCCCCTCGCCTGCATGGAGAGTCCAGAAGAGGACACATTTTCATCTGGACACAGAGCTACTGGTTTCCTGTCAGGGTGGTGGCCCTTCAGGGCCCCGGTTGCTCTGAGTAGCTTCTAAGAAGTTCAGGGCAGGGAGTCACAGGGACACAAAGGAGCAGGGCTTAGCCCTGCAGAGAGGCCCAGAATGGAGGAAGGAGTAGGGGTAGAGATACTTGATCTATATCATCTGAGGCCAATTAAAAGTTGCTCCCAACGAAATCAACAACGGATAAGAAGGGAGTGGGAGGGGCTAGAGCGGCGGCTTGGCGCTTATGGCGCTTGCCTGGCATGCATTAGGACGCAGGTTCGAACACCAGCACCACCTACTCAACGAAGTGTCAGAGCAACAAAAGCCACATGAAAAACTAAATAAAATTGATTCTCTCTCTCTCGCTGTGTCTTCTCTTTTAAAAAAGAAAAGAAAGAAAGAAGGGAATTGGTGCATCCAGAAAGTTCTCCTAGGCCAAAGGCAATGCACGGACTGAGTGTGGATCCAGATCAGAGTGAAGTCAAATGGGAAAGGACACTGGAAACAACTGGGAAAGTCTGAACATGGCCTAGGTGTGCGACGAGTGAAGGATTTGTTGATTTTGATTGTGGTACAGTGGTTATTTTCTTAAAAAGTCCTCTCTGTAACTGATACAGAGTATTCATGGGTATGATGACATGGTGGTCAGGATTGGTTTCACATCTTCTGGAGGGCTGGGGAAGAACCTAGAGGGGAGCATTTAATACAAGAATGGCGAACGGTCAAGAGATGGTTGGTGGCACAAGGCGGTTCCTTGCATGATTCTCTCCCGAGTTTGTGTGTTTGAAAATTTAATAAGTTTTTTTTTTTTTTTTTTGTGGTACCAGGGATTGAACGTAGGGGCTCTTTGCCACTGAGTCCCATCCCCAGCCCTTTCTTATTTTTTATTTTAAGACAAGGTCTCGGGGCTGGAGGGGTGGCTCAGCGGTTTCAGCATTTGCCTGGCAAGCATGAGGACCCGGGTTCAAACCCCAGCACCATGTACACAACTGAGTGTTGGAGCAACTGAGGCCATGTGATAAACTAAATAAAGTTGTTTCTCTCTTTCTCTGTCTCTCTCACTGTCCCTCTCTTTATTTAAAAAAAAAAAAAAAAGACAAGGTATAACTAAGCTGCTTAAGGCCTTGCTCAGTTGCTGAGGCTGGGCCTCAAACTTGGGATCCTCCTTCCTCAGCTTCCAGAGTTGCTGGATTACAGATGTGCACCACTGTCCCCAGCTCATAAGATTTTTTTTTTTTAAAGGGAAAAGGCAGGGGGTAGAGCCGTGGCTTAGCAGTTACTGTGCTTTCCTGGGGTGCTTTCCTGGCACGCTCGAGAATGCAGGCTCAAACCCCCAGCACCACATAACGGAGTGTTGGATCAATGAAAACACATGAAAAACTAAATAAAAATCGATTCTCTCTCTCTCACTATCCCTTTGTCTCTATTAAAAAAAAAAAGGAAAAAGTCAAAATACTCGAAAGGGGAATTTGATTTCTTTTTTAAACTTTTCTTTTTTTTAAAGAGAGAGGGACAGTGAGAGAGACAGAGAAAGAGAGAAACAACTTAGTTTTTCGTATAGTTGCTCCAACACTCAGTTGTGCACGTGGTGCTGGGGTTTGAACCCGGGTCCTCGTGCTTGCCAGGCAAGCGCCGAAACCGCCGAGTCACCGCTCCAGCCCCCAGGGGGGAATTTGATTTCTGAAGAGAGAAACTTTTTCATATTCTTCAAATGAAGTGTAAAAAACAGTGAACCTTGGCTTTATCAAATATTCCCCCTTTGCAATCAAAGAAGGATCACACTCGTTATAGGCCACAGTTCCATGGAATGATCAATGAGGAGGAGATTCTCATCACTCCAGGAAATTTCCTGGGACCTTTCCTGGTCACTGTCCCTGGGCGTCCATTCACGTAGGGCATTTTGCCCTTTTTTTTTTTTTTTTTAGAAAGTGGGGACAGTGAGAGAGAGAAAGAGAGATGCATTTTTATTAACATTTCATGTGGCTTTCACGGCTCTGACACTTTGTTGTGTACCTGGTGCTAGGATTTGAACTTGCATCCCCATGCACGCCAGGCAAGTGCTGCAAGCGCTGAGCCACCGCTCCAGCTCCTCATTGTCCCTTTCTATTGGAGATTAGTATTTCATTCTATGATTATACGAGCATTTGTTAATTTGTTTTCCTCCAGAATCACATTTTTAAAAATGGCACCTTTAGCCAGGTGCAGTGGTGCATGCCTGTAATCCCAGCAGCGGAGGCAGGAGGATTGCAACTTCAAAGCCAGCCTCAGCAACTTAGTGAGGCTCTAAGCAACTTAGAAAGACCCTGTCTCGACATAAAAACAAACAGGGCTGGGGATGTGGCTCAGGGGTTAAAGGCCTCTGGGTTTGCTCCCCAGTACCAAAATGAACTAACCAAAAAAAGGCAGCTTTATTGAGATATAATTATTATGCCATACAATTCTCCTGTTTAAAATGTACAAACAAATGACTTTTCGTATATCCACTCTGGGCTCTGCAAATATCACCACAGTCAATCGTACAACATTTTCTTCCTTTTTAAAAGAAGTGCTGACCCATCAGCAGTCACCCCCATTTCCTGTCAACACTCCCGAGCCCTGGCAGCCACTGGTCTCCTCTTTCTCTCTCTCTCTCTCTCTCTCAATTTGTCTCTTATGGGCGGTTCCTATAAATGGAATCACTCACGATGCGGCCTTTTGTGCTGGCCTCTTCCAACTAGCATCTTGCTTTTCATATTCATCTAGGTTGGGTCAGTACTTATTTCATTTTATCATCACATAATATTCTGCTGTGTAGATGTACCATATTTTTTTGACTTATTCATCATGAATGGACATTAGGGTTATTTCTACTTTCTGGATATTATTATAAATAGTACTGCTACAAAT
>PVKS010006392.1:0-78777 GCA_004027875.1 Aplodontia rufa
AAAAAAAAAACCTCCACCAGAAGCCTTCTAGAGTTCATAAATAAACTCAGCAAGGCAGCAGGACACAAAATCAACATTCACAAATCAATTGCATTCCTTTATTCTAATGATGAACTTACTGATAAAGAAATTAGGAAAACCATCCCATTATCCCATTCACATTAGTTTTAAAAGTACTTGGGAATCTATCTAACAAAAACGGTAAAGGATCTCTACAATAAAAACTGAAGAACACTGAAGAAAGAAATTGAGGAAAACCTTAGAAGATGGAAAAGACCTTCCACTTCCATGTTCTTGGATAGGGAGAATTAATATTATCAAACTGGCCACATTATCTAAAGTTCTATACAGATTCTAATGGCTTTTAAATGTAGAATATGTAAAAATGGACACATGAAGTATCAATAAACTATGACTTCCTTCTTCCTCTAGTAGTTCTTGTCATGGAATTATGGGAAACCTTGGCCCAAAAGCATTCAAAGAAATTAGATGCTCAGGAAACAGCATCTTGACAATACTACTGGCATGAAGGAGCTTGAAAGTAGATCTTCCCTCCCCCACCCCTTGCAAGTCTTTAGATGACTCTTTAGCTCTGGCCCTGATTCAGCCTTATGAAATACATAGAAATGGAGGATTCACTTAAGCTCTGCCCAGATTCTTGACTCACAAAAAACTGTGAGGTAAATGTTTATTGTTTTAGTCACTAAGTATTAAGAGTAATTATTTTAGTGCAGAAAGAGGTGATTCATACAACATCTAAGATGTGTTAAGGTCCTGGTGCTTCTGAATCAAGTTCACTATTGTCAAGTTGATGTTCAATATGTCTGCTGAAGCCTGGAGTGAGATGTGACATCTGATGCAAATGCATATCAAAGTGGTGGAATAGAGGATCCTGAGGTCAGAATTCATTTGGTAAGAAACTCTTGTTTCTTAAGAAAGAGTTCTTGATCTCAGGGAGGTGCATATGACCATTTTACTTGAATGGTGGCACAAAGCAGATGTTATCTAATCTTTCTATCTAAGCACATCCAACAGCAACCATCAGAAAGTAGAACCTGAAGCCATAAATAGCTATACAAACACAACACAGGCACCTTTCACTCACTATATCATGACTTCTTGATATAATGATCAGTTGATGAGAATGAGAAACTGGAACCTGATTCAGAGACCCTATCACACAATATGGTAAAAATAGTCAGAAGTGTTTTGCAGCAGTGTTAAAATTCTTCTCATGGATTATCA
Organism: Aplodontia rufa; assembly: GCA_004027875.1. Classification (NCBI taxonomy): domain Eukaryota; kingdom Metazoa; phylum Chordata; class Mammalia; order Rodentia; family Aplodontiidae; genus Aplodontia; species Aplodontia rufa. The sequence goes on from PVKS010006392.1 coordinate 1,246, forward strand.
GATAATGGGGAAGAGAAATCATCTCATTGGCAGATCTTCAAAAACTACACCTTGTTTTTCATTTTTGTCTCAAGGGGAGAGACGGCCTCAGGTCAAGATGAATACTTATTCTGAGACGATGAATGATAGTCTGGTCAGACATCTAATAAAAGAAAAGCAATAAGAGGATTTTGTGGGAATGAGTCTAGGTGAAAGAGTGTGTGTCTAAAGATCTGAAAATATACTTGTAACAGTGTTAGAAAATCACTAGTTTGTGATAAATTCTATATAAAAATCTTTCATTACGGATATGTTCAGAAGTACTTTCAGAGGGGCTGGAGTGGTGGCTTGGCAGATACGGTGCTTGCCCAGCATGCACGAGTACATGGGTTCAAACCCCAGCACCCACATACACAACTAAGTGTTAGAGCAATGAAAGCCACGTGAAAAGCTCAATAAAAATTAATTCTCTGTCTCTATCTCTCTCTTCCTCCCTCTCTCACTTTCCTTCTCTCTTTAAAAAGAAAATTATTTTCAAAGCATGAAAATATGTATATTCTATGGGACTATGCACCCAAAGGCTGCCATTGCAAAATAGCCTTTCTGTACTCAGAAGGATGCCTCTATAGATATCCATTAGCCTGTTTTCTCAGTCAGACCAGTGCTTATAAAATAAACTTAAGGAACAAAGTAGTTAAAGGAAAAGATATTGGACTTGTCCATGTGTTTAATCATATGGAATTCCCCATACAGAGCTTGACTTGGCAATTCCTCTTGCTGAAATCAATTCCAAATCTATGTGATGACCCTGCACATTAGGGGACCAGCCAGTACTCTAGTAGTAGGTAGATTAAGTGTGACCCCTCCTATCATGAAGGGGGCAAGGATTTCTCCTTTCCAAATAGACACCTAATCTAGATTTGAAGTAACTTTCCCTGCTGCTGTCAATACCATTCATCCATGAAATTACTCAATGCTTTATACTCTGCATCCAACCAAGAAACCAATTCAAAATAAAAGAAGTAAACACAGGGCTGTTGCTTATGAGATTCACTGGTCTTATTTTCTACCCATCAACTGTAAGCCACTGCTTACCAGAAGAGTAGAAAACCCAGGTGGGTCTCAGGGATAGCACATTTCAATGATAGGATGCTGTTGTTCCCATAGAGGTAAACTCAGTGTCATGAACAAAAGACTTGGGGTAGAGGAGATAAATGTATAGGATAGTATTATGGCTAATATCTTTTCTTGAGAAGTTTAACTTTGTATTGTCAACCTAGAGGCCTCATTAAGCAAAGCAAAGAGTCCCTAATTACAGTTTTGTTGGACGAAAGGGTAAAAGGATGACCTAGTTTTATGAAACTCCTAATGTTAATAGGGAAATTATGAAAAGGCAATATTTGTTGAGATTATAAAATCTAACCATCTGGATACATATGATGGGACTTATATAACACTATTCATAAAGAGAATGGTTCCTGTTGATTGCCTTCTATCCTAGCATCATTGTTCAGGACTTTGTTTTCTTAACATCAAAAATTTTCCTTGCTCCACTATGTAAGAAAAATTGCAAAGTGAATTCATGTGGAATATAGAAAACATAGTGGAAATGCTAAGTTGTGACTACATTTTATTTGCAAATTCAAGCACACTGGACTTCTCTTGCAATATCATCATTGCCATTATATAAATTATAAGGTAAATCCATGTAGGAATTTGGCAAGAACATATATTCTCTCCTGTTGAAAAGAATATGAGTACTTTTATGATTGTACATAATGGTAGATGATCATATTAGAATTATGTTATGTAGGGTGTCTTCAGTGAGGAGAATAATTTCTTGGGATTAACCAGGGCTGGACTTCTTTTAACTATGTATGTGCTACATGTTTCTCCACCTCAGTCATAAGTGAATCACTTCATGGTCAATTCTTGACCCACCAGCACTTATTTAAATTCAAATTTCTCTAGAATTTGAATCTTGATGGGAAAGCCTGAAGCTGTCATCTTCTGTGCAGTGACTAAAAGAAAAAAGATTTATAAATATTCAGCTAGTGAACATTTCAAAGCTACCTTTATTCATGCCGCTCCTGTGGTTTGATTATATAGCAATTCCATTAATGTTGTAATCAACTCTAATACTCACCTAGTAATGCTTTTATCTTTTATTTTTTAGCTGAAGTTATTTGATTTATCTTACTTACAATCGGGTTTAACACTACAAAAGGTATGTTGTCAGATTGGAAATCAGCAATAAATTGAACTCTAGAGTGTGTAAATTAGTTTACACAGTGACATTCAAGTCCTTAGAAATAAATCTGTAATTAGAACCTACATCCCACTAACTCTGACCAACAATTTTTAGAGATAGGCATAAAAAACACACCAAGTGCTTGACACCATAGTCACAGTTCAAGTTTAGAACTTTTCTTTAGAAAGTTTCTACCAATGTTTTGTAGCCACCCTGGGAGATTGCTGACCCCAATGAAAGTGCTATGACCCATTTCCTGACATTTTCTGGCATTCAGTAGCCTTTTCTTCATCTAACAGATACATTTTATTTTGAGACCTCTACCCTTCCACCATTATAAACTTTTCCCATTTTAACCTTGAGACATCTGAGGAATAAAAAAACAAAAAAAAAGTTTGTGGTGGTAAACTACATGGGTTCCCCTGCTTTGCAGTAGTCTTGTAATAGTTTATAACAGTAAAACTCCTTAAAGGAGAGCAATATACAACCCAAAGGGCAAATGGGAAACATACCATGAGGATATATAAATTGACGTATTTAAAAATTCTTTGGTAAAATAATTAGATCACTAAATCATAACCAGTGGGTAAAGCCTCAATTAGTTTGGATTCTAACAACATGTTGACTCTTCATCAATTTGTTTTATTTCTTTAAATGACGGTCTCTGATTGTTGGCAAGTCTCATTCAATTCTGTTTACCTTGGCCTTGAAGTATGTCAAACTTCTAGGATATATAAGCAGAATACTTATGTATATTGTTTCTTAGATCCTGAAACCCAAAGAAAAGTTGATGTTTTAATCTACGTACCCCTTTCCCCCCAAGGACACATATTTTAAATTGTTAGTGTCTCAAAAATACCAATATAGTGTGTATCTCATAGGTAACTGTATAAATGATTCTTTGGTGAATAGGAGAAAAAGGAAAATATAATAAATATACCAAGGAAGCAATATGCATCATGAAAAAAACAGTTGACTTTCGAAGCAGTTTGATGATTTAACTTCACCTAATAGATGTTAGTGAGTCAGAGGTACTGATGTCCCATGCAGTAAGCATCTCTCATCCAGATGGCACAGTCAATATTGTGTCCAATTGCAAGTAGATAGTATTTTATCTTCAGCTAGCATTTCTCCTTATGTTTTGAGCACCCAAGACTCTTCCTTCACTGTGCCGTAGAGCTCAATATTTTTGTAAACATCTAATCTGTGGAGGCCACTGCTATGCAGTACCTTAATTTGAGCAATTTCCTTCACACTTTTCTATAGGTTATCATATTAATATTAAGAAATAGATTGTAACTAAGTTGGCAGAGATTCTGTCCAATGCGTTGACCAGGAAACACTCTAATCCTATGGAATGCATATAAAAATAGGTAGTTTCCAGTGTGATGGCTTCAAGTCAAATCATCATGAAGATGATGAAAAATTTGGCTCCCAGAAAGCGCAAAGATATTCGCAGGACCATGGACTCTTTCTTTGGATCACATACTATGTTTCTGAGAAGCTCTGTGTGTCTTGGGAAAACAAAAGAGGAGGACCCAAGCAGGGCCTGATGTTTAATAAAGGAATGGAAGCCAGCACTGAACCAATCATCTACATGTTTACTAGGTAACCAACATCCTCATGCCTTCATTTTCAGTCATGATTAACAACAAGCTAACTAAATCTTTGAGGAAGCACAGGCCCACCTGCTCTTTGGTTCTTAAATTTTAGAAGCAAAACAGGCAAACACTTGTTTTCCTCTTATCCTTCAGGAAAGGATGGGTTGCCATTGCTGAACAATAAGCCAAGAAAATTTGATAGAAAAAAAGATGTTTTACTAATATGGTTGGATACTGACTGCATTTTTACTAAACCTGGTTAGCAATTCAGTACTATCTTCCTTGTGGCTACCAATCAGGGAAAATGACCCAGGCTTTGTGATTTTTTTCCTCTTGGGACATCCTCTGAAGCAGATCATGTCCCCAGTCAATGGATTACAGAGTCATATTTTGTAACCCTGACAATTCAAATAAATCTTTCTGATTTGTGCCACTGCTCAGTAATTAGGATCATGTGTTCTTTCAACCAATCCTTGTTTTAAATTCCAGTTCTAGTACCTAAATACTCATTCTATTTTCCCTGCTATGGTTTCAGTTCCCAGGATTAGCTTTGTCATGAGATTAGTACTTTATAGAACAGGGGAAGATAAATCAGAACTTGGAGGCAAAATCTAGACCATCTTGTTTTTATAAATAAAGTCACATTAAATGGTTGTATCCATTTGTTTATGGATTGTTTATGGCAGTGATTGTGTTACATAGCCAGAATATATGTTGTTGTGACAGAAACTATATGGTCTATAAAGCTAAAAGTATATTCTGTTTGGCGCATGACAGAAGAAAAAAGTTTCCTAGTCCCTAATACAAACCTTGCTTCAGTTTTTGTTAGTTGATCCAGAATTTAAATCAAACTTTCTATCTTTATTCTATTAAGTCATCATTCTGATGTCTATATGAATATTTAAATCTATTCCTTTGTTTTTCTTCTCTGTGTAATTTTTAAGCTTTTATTTTAGAATACTGTTAGATATAAAGAAAAGTTGCAAGGATATTTGTTTGTTTGTTTTTTGGTCACTGGGATTGAGCCCAGGGGAGAGAGGCACTTAACCACTGAGCCACATCTGCAGTCCTTTTTATGTTTTATTTTGAGGCAGTCTTGCTAAGTTATTAAGGGCCTCACTAAGTTGCTGAGGCTGGCTTTGAAGTTGGGATTCTTCTGCCTCATCTGCCAAACAGGCCATGCATGCTGGCTACAAAGAGTTCTTATATACTTGTTTTCCCATGATCCATTTATTATAATGCATTAAGAAATAATGACATATCATTATTAAGTAATACCAAGCTTTCTTCAGATTTTCTTAGTTTTTGCCTAATATCCTTCTCTGTCCCAGGAGTCTATTCAGAGTACTGTATTGTACTTGGTCTTCATGTATTCTTAGGCTCCTTTAGACTTAGTTTCTAGGATGTTCTTCGGTTTTGATCACTTTGAATATTTCAAGGGGTATTTATCATGTATTTTGTAGAAAAGTCTTCAATTTGAATTTGTAGGATGGTGGTATAGAGTCTTGAGAAGGAAGATCACTACTGGAATTGGATGTGTCCCTTCCAAAGTGCATGTGATGAAACTTAAAAGTCAATGAGAGAGTGTTAACATGTGGGGTTTTAGAAAACAGAGGTGATTTGGTCCTGAGGGCTCCTACCCTTGTGAATGGGATTAAGACCCTTAGAAAAGAGGTTTCATGGAGATACTTTTCCCCTTTTGGCATCTCCCATCTTTTCCACCATGCAAAGACCCAACATTATTCCCCTCCAGAGTATGCAATAGCAAGGTAGCTTCTCAGAAGAAAGGAGCAGCCCTTGCCAGACAACCAAACCTGAAAGTACTTTATTCTTGGACTTCTCAGCCTCCAGAACTGTGAGAAAATACATTTATGTTCATTATAATTTTTCTGTTTACACTATTTTTTTAATAATAGGACAGATGAACTATGACAACCACAGGTAAAGTATTATTCTCATCCATCAATTCAAGTGGGTACACAATCACAGGTGACTTATCACTGTTGATGCTGACCTTCATCACCCGGTAAGGTAGCATTTGTCAGATTTCTGCAATGGAAAATTACTCCTTCCCCTATTCATACTATTTTTACAAGGCAATCATATACAATGTCCTTTGCATTTTTATCATCATTTCTGTTGCTCTGAGCTATTTTTATGCATTTTAACTTCCAATACTCCACTCAGTTTTTGCTGATGCCTACATGATTTGTGTCTATTTTTTGTCTCCAGATACTTTGGATACCATGCACTACCATCACAGGAACATCTTGAAAATCACTATATTTTTGTGTCTATGGATCTGCTTCATCCTAGTGGACATATCTACTATCAATTTTCTATTTATTCTGTTCAGAACTGTGATCTTGCAATTTGAGACCAACTGTATCAAAGTAGGCATAATTTGATACAGGCAGGCAAGGAAATTGAAAGATGAAAAGCATATGTATTCTGAGGACCTCCATCTGGAGCAACCCCTGCTCAGGACCAACTAGAATAGGTTCCCTGCCTGGAACAGGCCCCACCTAGCTGACACCCCACATGCCTGTCCTGGCCTCTTTCAGTCCCAACCAGCAGGTGCTCAGGACATCACAGGTAGGACGTCCATTGAAAGCAGCTTCCACTCAGGACCAACAAGAGGAGGATCCCCACTTGAAGCAGTCCCCACACCTGATGGCCCACGTACCATTCTGTGCTTCTTTTTGTCCTTGCCGTCAGGTGGTCTGGACACCATTGGTAGGACCAACTTCTGGAGAAAACCCTGACTAGCTGAAAGTCTGGCCATGTTTCCTTCTGGTCCAAGCCAAAGCACAAACCAAGGAAATGCCAGAGGATCATCCCTCCCTGGAGCAGCCCTCAGCACAGGTCTCTTCTGGTCCTGGCCTGGCAGGTGCCCAGGACAACCCACGTTCAGATCTGCAATCTTGAGCTTGGAACCAAAATGTGGAGCAAAATGAGGACCCAAGCAGAAGCAGCATATGGAAGGTGATCATCAAAGAGGTGGTGCCTGACCTAACCCTTTGATTTGCAAGGAAAACCACCTAGAGAACTGCCTACATTTCCTGCAGTAAATCTCAATTCAGAGATCCAGAAGAAGCTGTTAAAAAATGAAGAATCAAACTAGAAAAGGTTCACCTCAAACCCACAAATTCCCTATAAAAGATGCCACAGATAGGGACTGAGATGAAATCCTTAAAAATATCATCAATGATCTGATTACTAAAAGGAATAATGAGCTCAAAGAAGATATAACAAAGGTACTAAGTGAGAAAACTCAAGAGATAAAAAACTCTAATATCAAAGAAATACATATACTCAAAAAGGAGGTAATAGAACTAAAATCTTCAGTCAAAGACGAGAGAGAAACCATGGAAGAATTTAATAATAGACTAACTTCTATAGAAAACAAAATCTCACCTCTTGAAGAAAGAACTTCTGACAATGAGGACAGGCTGAGCAAGCTTGAGGACACAGATTAAAAAAATAAGGAAAAAAGCCTCACAGAACATGAACCAAATTTTAAAAATGTCTGTGATGAAATGAGAAGAAACAATTTAAGAGTAATTGGGATACAGGAAGAAATCGAAACACAGATGAATGGGATAAGGAACAATGTCAATGAAACAGTTAAAGAAAAATTTTTCCACATAAATATAGAGTCAGATATGCTCATCCAGGAATCTTATAAGATACCCAATAAGCCTAATCAAATAAGAAGCTCACACAGGGAAATCAAGGAAATATTGAAAGTGGCAAGGGAGAAACGCCAAATCACATTCTCGAATCTAAATGGATCTAAACCTAAATGGATCAAGGAACTAGGAATTAAACCAGCTACCATTCAACTGCTAGAAGAAAAATTAGGACTAACACTTTAGCATATAGAAGTTGGCAATGACTTCCTCCACAAGACTCCTAAACTGAAAGAATTGCAGTCAAAAATCAATGAGTGGGATGCCATTAAACTTAAAACTTTCTGCGAAGCCAAGGAAATAGTCAAAACAGATAAGAGACAACCTACAGAATGAGAGAGAATCATGGCCTGTGATCCCTCTGACAGGGGACTAATATCCAAAATTTACAAAGAACTCAAAAAACTCAATAACAGAAACACAAACATTCCAATCAATAAATGGACTAGAAAAATAAACAGAAACTTCTCAACAGAGGAAACTGAGCAAGCTAATTAATATATGAGAAAGTGTTCTAAATCACTGGTAATTAAATCAAAACTACCCAAGATTTCACCTCACTCCAGTCAGACTGGCAAAGATGAAGAATACAAGCAATAACAAATGCTGGAGGGGCTATGGGGAGATAGGAACACTAGCACATAGTTAGAATTGCAGACTAGTGCAGCCACCCTGAAAGTAGTGTGGAGATGCCTCAAAAAATTAGGGTTGGAGCTACCATATAACCCAGCTATCTCTCTTCTGAGTATTTTCACAGAGGAGTTAGAATCAGCACATTATAGTAACACAGCAAAATCAATGTTCATAGCAGCTCAATTTACAATAGCAAAATTATGGAACCAACCACCAACCCAGATGCCCCTCACTGGATGAATAGATGCAAAAGCTCTGATATATATATATGTGTATATATATATATATACATATATATATATACACATATATATATACATATATATATAGACATACATATATAGATATACATATATATATATCTATATATATATACACACACACACACACAATGGAGTTATACTCAGCTATTAGAAACAATGATATTGCATCTATTGAATGTAAATTAATAGCAATGGAAGAAATCATGCTGAGTGAAGTTAGACGAACCCAGAGAGTAAAGGGCCAAATGTTTTCCCTCATTTGTGGAGGCTGGACCTAAAGCCAGTCTTGGGGGAAACGTAAATAAACTCACGGATTAAATCCATAGAATAAAAATGCAATGTGTTAATAAATTTGAGATACAGTTGCAAAATACTACATAAGATATTTGAACAAGCTATACTACATGCCTTTACAAAAATGTAAATGTTTAATCCTATTGTCAAATATATTGAAGAATAGCAAGGGATGATAGGAAGGGAGGAGAAGGGGAAAAGTTGGAACTGAAGTAAAGCAAGGTACATTGAAAGCAATTATAAGTATGTCACTGTATATATTATAGTCATGTACATAAAAAATGTTCTTCATAGGTGTAAGAATTATGTCACTGTCCTTGGGTACTTTAGGAAAAATGTAGGACCCAAAAGAGAGGCAAAGGATCCGGGTATGGGAGGAGGGGAGGTAGAGGGATGTGGGGGGCAGATCCTGACCAAATTATATTGCTATATTGTGTGCATCTATCAATGTGACAAATCCCATCATTATGTACAACTATAATGCACTAATAAAAATTAATAAAAAACAATATATATTCTTATAACTAACATTTAATGGCATGAACAAATCTGACAATGATTGCAAATATGTTGAATTGATGATGATAGAAGGACATCAAAATGACTTTATTTAGCAAGCACATGGAAGCAGTGAATGAAGGCTGTGGAGAAAATTAGATTTGTAGAAAAGATAGGCTCTTGGGTGAGATAATGGATATTAATAGCACGTAATTACCTCGAATATACAGCACACTGTATAATTATCTACTTTCAGAAAAGGTAAAAATTTAAGTAAGCTTACAGAACTTTGGAATAGAAGGATCCATCAGGATTCATAAAGCAGAGTATGAAGAAATGGCTCAAAAGCACATTTTTCATCAATTCCAACTTACAGATTTATGAAAAATAAATTAATAAAATTGGGAATAAGGTGGGTAACATACTCAAAGAGAAACCTACTTGCCTCTAGCCAAATTAGAATATTAGCCAAGCTTTGTGAAAATCTTGTTGGGTTCAAACAAATACATTTAGAATTGAAGGTTCATTACAATGTAGGAAAGTATTTAAGCTGCTACTTAGGTGAAGGTTGAAATTAAAAGTACAGCATGCCCTTGGATCTATGCATAGAACCCATAAGGTGTAGTAGCATGTGAGAGACACCCATGAAGTTATTACTACTTTTATCTGTATCGGGACACAAAAAAAAAATTTAATTAGGTATTAAATTGGTTTACAAGGGTTTTTTGTTGTTATTGTTGTTTCTAGTTTTTATTTTTTAATTTAATCTCTGGTCAATTTGACATTCACTGATATATTTATTGGTACCTCAAGTCCATCAATTCAAACTTCTAGAACATGAAACATCTAAATTTAGTGACTGCGTATTTTTTTCTCTGAGTGTTTGTTAATTTTGAGTGAATTTCTATTAAGAAAAACAGCAAATTACATTGATAAACAGTGCAGTTAAATATGTTGAGGACTCCAGCTGTATGTTTTCTCATCTATGAAGAGATTTGGGAGTGGAAATTAACCTCCTTCTCCTGCTTTTTGTAAAGTGAAGTTCTCCCCTATAGGATAGGTGATAATTAGAACAAGGAATGAGGCATTTAACCAAAGCATTTGACTACATAATTAGATAGCCTTAGTTTTATTCAGAGCACACAAAGAATTCTGCAGGCTTCTGGAAGAAATGGGCAGATGCCCCAAGCCCCGCTTTGGAGACAGTGCTTTGTAGGAGATCTGCCTGAGAAAGGGTCCCAGACGAGGCTGGCTGGTGCTGGTCCCCTGTGGCACAGCCAGGCATGTGAAGGTAGGATTTGGCTCAGGGTGCTGTCAGAACTTGTTTTCATTTTCTTGCTTTGTCTCTGAATACATTCAGGTTATTTTTTTCTTCCTTCTATGAAGCATACTGTTACCAACAGGAGCTCTGAGTGAGAAGCTAAGGCTGTAATTTGCCTTAATGAAAAATACAGAATGAATACATAAAAATCTTCCTCAGAGACAGTTCTGAATTCCACTGCTTTAAATACCAGTCAGAGAGAGAGAGAGAGAGAGAGAGAGATTTGTAGATGTTGCCTGCTCATTTGATCAAATTTTACTCTAAAAGCATATGATATACATCTTTTGATAGCTCACATTGAACAAATATTCACAACCTAGGCTCATAGTTTTAAGATTATAATTTGTCTTTCACTGGCCTTTTGATTCTAGAGTTCTGCTCCCTTTATCTTTTGTATTATTCACACTTTTTATAGCTTTGGCTTTAGGGTCATGGTGTTCTCATAACTATCTATGTCATCTAATCTGTACTGATTCAGAAATAAGACTATTGAACTACTGGTCATCCTTATAAACCACATGTTTCATGGGTTAATTTCAGCTGATCTTCCTTAAAACTGTTTTATGAAATCTATGCTAGATTGAAATAAACATAACAATTTTCAAGAAAAGTAATCCATCCATTTACCATCATCTTTCAAAAATTTAGGATACAAAGCATGGTGATACAAAGAAACATACTCCATCTTAGACTTAAGGATTAGTTGTGAGCTGGAGTGGTGGCTGAGTATTATTGCACTTGCCTTGCATGTGTGAGGACCTGGGTACAAACCCCAGTACCACATGCACAACTGAGTATTGATACAATGAAAACCAGATAAAAAACTAAATAAAATTGATTCTGTCTTTTTCTCTTTCTCTCACTTTCCCTTTCTCTTTAAAATAAGATTATCTGTGTTTTCATTCATGTATGTTTTATTCCGGTCACCTCTCTAATTCCATCCACTTCCCCACCACTAGATTAATGGTTCCATTATATGTATGTCTGTACCTAGAATAGTTTGCTGTGATGGATGGATGCAGAGATTCGCTAATTAGATGTGTTTGAAAGATTCATTTGCTACTTTAACCACTGGGAAAGAATTCTCAGCCTCTCCAGGGACTCCCAGAACTAAAGAAACACACCTTGCCCAAGGGTGATCCATATCCAGTGGCTGACTAAAACTAGAACATGAAAGCCCATTTGACAACAGTGAGGAGCCCTTTATAGTTTAGTGCTTCCAGACTACCTAGAGAGAAGGCCAGGGTTTTCCCTGACCAATATCAAGGCTCTATTTCTCCCTCTGTCCAACCTTCTTCTCTGTTTCTTCTCTCTTCCTACCATGAGACTCCATCTCAGGTTCTTTTTCAGAACACTTAGTGAATTTCTGTTGTTCTGTTTCATCTGAATTGACATTTGGGTGATAAATAGTCCCTTGCAAACAAGCATTCCAGTGGTAGTTTATGACTACACTATATGTAGGTCATCTGTGTTATACTATATGTAGCATGAACAGTACTGGACATGCGCCTTAAGGAATAGCATCAAATCTAACATTTCCTTAAGATTTGTGACTCTTAAGGGATAATAATAAAGGTGAGAGGTGTTGAGTCTTAACAATAAACAATATTTAATACCCAAAAAGATATTCAAAGCTAGAATGTTTTCTTTTTGCTGTAGTAGACACAATTTTACAAATATTACTGGCATAAAACAGTGCATAAGTGATTGGGGATTCCTCTGTTTTGATGGTGATTTAAGGAGTTTAAATAAAATGATTACCAACCAATAGAAGTCACTAATCTCTTACTTCTTCTTTGCTGGAGAATCAGCTACACCAAAGATGAACTTTTAAAGGCTCAGAATATTTTTAGAATCCCTTAAAACTTGACAATAATATGCAAAATACTCCTTAGATTAAATTATATCCTAAGAATTCCACCAGAACAAAAAGAAAAGGAAAATTGTTTTCCAGGTACACCTGCTTTGGATTACCTTCTGAAAAGAGTACTCTAGTGAAGTCATTACTGGGGAAGGGGAATGAAGAGATGTATGACCTGAAACAACCTGGTAATTCCAGATCTAATCTTCCTGAGGACATGGTTGGGCCCAGAAGCATAGGGCAATCCTCACAGAGTAAAGAATGGAGTAGAGAGGTATAGGAAAGTAGAAAGTAGAAAAAAGCTTACACTTTTACCAGAAAACAATTTTATAAAGTAAATGAGAGTGTATGAATGAATTGCTCAATTAATATTAAAGGGGGGCATTTTACACAGGGGTATCCTTACAACAATAATAGTAGAATGTTTGTTCTTAACCCAATCCATGAAAGAATTATATGAAACTCTTGGAAACATTATCATCTTTATTAGTAGTAATATGAAAAGAACTTTGATACAATGAATGCATCAGTTTTATATACAGTAATCAATTAGATATAGATAAGTATATATTTTATGTGTACCCATTTATTTCCTAGTCAACACTGCATAGACAATTAGGTAATATGTTTCTTTTGGCTCATCTTAGAAAAGGAATTGGATTTTTTTTAGTTTCCATTATAAGAAACATTGTCATAAATGTTCTTGGTTAATCAGAATTATTATAATTAAAATGACCATTCTGCCAAAACCCCTCTACAGATTCAATGCAATCCTCATCAAGATACCAATGTGATTCTTTACAGATATAGAAAAAGCAGTTCTCAAAGTAATTTTGAACAAGAAATCCAGAATAGCCAAAACATTACCAAGCAAGAAAGACAAAACAGGGGGTTTCGCAATACCATATCCAAAATTATACTATAGAGCTGTAGTAACAAAAACAGCATAGTACTAGTATCAAAATAGAAATGAAAACCAATTGCATAGAATAGAAAACTCTGAAACAAACCCACAAATCTTTAAATATATAATATTTGACAAAAGGGATAAAAATACAACATGGAAGAAAGACAGCCTATTCATCAAATGGTGCCAGACAAATATGATAGCTATTGGCAGGACATTGAAATTAGATCCTTATTTTTCAAAACTTGCATAACAATCAAATTGAAATGGATTAAGTAACTAGAAATAAAACCAGCTACCATAGGAGTACCACTCCAGCATATGAGAGTTGACAACTAATTCCTCAATAAGACTCCCAAAGCGAAAGAATTAAAGCTAAGAATTAATGAGTGGGATGTCATTAAATTAAAACTCAACAACGAAATTGGTCAAAATTGTAGAGAGAGAACCCACAGAATGGGAGATAATCATGACCTGTGATTCCTCCAACAGGGGACTAATATCCAAAAGAATTAAAAAAATTGAATATCAAAAACACAAACGATCCAACAAATAAAGTGTCAGAGAGCTAAATAGAGACTTCTGAACAGGAGAAATCAAGCAAGCCAATGAGTACATAAGAAAGTGTTCAAAATCATTAGTAATCAGAGAAATCCAAATCAAAATGACATTAAGATTACACTTCACTCTAGTTAGATTGGAAAAAATGAAGATTATAAATAGTAACAGATGATGCAGGGAATGTTGGGAGATAAGGAACACTAGCACATTGTTGATGGAACTTCACACTAGAACAACCACTCTGAAGAGCAGTGTGGAGACTCCTCAAAAAATTAGGGTTGTATCCACCATAGGATCCAGCTATCCCTCTCTGGGTATTTTCCCAGAGGAGTTGGAATTAGCACATTATAGTGACTCTGCAAAATCTATGTTCATAGCAGCTCAATTTACAATAGCCAAATTATGGAATCAACCCAGTTGACCCTCACTGGATGAATGGATCCAAAAATTCTGGTACACACACACACACACACACAATGGAGTTCTACTCAGCTATTAGAAACAAAGATATTGTGGCCTTTGAAGATAAATGGATGACAATGGAAGAAATCATGCTGAGAAAAGTCAGCCAAACCCAGACACTCAACAGTCATATGTTTTCCCTCATTTTTGGAGGCTAGGGCAAAACCCAAGCTTGGGTGAAGGTTTGTCAAACTCACGTATTAGACCCAGCAAAGGCATAGCAACACATGCGCTAGGAGAACCACAGATATGTAGTAGGGAAGGGCAGAGGGGAGAGGCAGCAGGAGGGGAAAGGGAGGGAGGATAGGTAGCAGTTAACAATGTAGCATACTCTGTATGCCCCCCACAGAGGCCAGATAATACTTATGCAATCATTTAATTCTGAAAAATTCACTATCATATACATATAGATTTATGTACTATCATATACATATACATTTATGTACATTTATATGTATCATATACATATACATATATCACCACTTATTCTTATTAGAAAAGACAATATCAGACCATATTGTATTGAACTTCTGTTCAGAACCCAAAGGAAAAAAAAAAGAATATTAATGAAAATTTGACAAGTTTTTTTCAACCATTCGTTTTATCCTTAAATGAAATTGAGCTTCCTGAGGGAAATATGCAAGGATCTTGCTATTTTATTTTTCTTGTCTAATTACATAGGCCTTTCATAGTAAAAATATTTTCCAAGTAGCACTGCCAAGTATTTTATTTCTTTCCTGTTTTGTTTTTATAATTCATCCTTAGATCTATTAGAGTTCATTAGAATCATGAATCTGTTCTCCAGGAAAAATGCATGTCTAAAAATAAGTGTCTATGTTCATTGTCTCTTACATTTACTTTAGCTAGTACTTAGACTTCCTGAAGCTTAGACTTTGTGGAATAAGGTAAAGCCTTCTCTAGGAGTCGAATCTAATCTTTATCATTAAGCATACTGCTGATCATTAGTTTTGATTAATGGTTTACTGTAAGTTTATTAGAAATTTGAAGGAATATTCAATTTTCTCAAATAATATTTTATGATTTATTGAAATAACCTCATTTGGTGATTAACTGAATCATTTTTTCTGATATGAAAATAAATTTTCATCTTCTGACTGTATCAAAATGGTCTTATTTTATTTCCTGCTGGTTTGGGGAGTCATTCTAATAGAATTAAACAGAGGATATTTCTCATCACTGACACTATTAAACATTGTTGTCAACATATCTCAATATAATGTGTTCTTCTCCAACAAAGACAAGAAAAAAGAATAATTTTTGGTAAAATATATATAAAAATACATATGTATACACACACAGACACACACATACACATACACACATATACTGAGAAATGTATATATATATATGTATTGAAAATGTGTATATATACATTTTTTCAATTTTGCAAAGAATATGATAGTCTTTCAATACAATTTCATTAGGGACTGGAGTGCTGGCTGGGCAGTTACAACACCTGCCTGGCATGTGCATGTATGCAGGTTCAAACCCCAGTACCACACGCACAACGAAGTGTAAGAGCAATGAAAGCCACATAAGAAACTAAATAAAAATGATTCTCTCTTTCTTGAACTGTCCCTCTCTCTCAAAAAAAATCATTAAAAATAATTGAATGAGAAATTTCAGTGAGGTGGCCAATTTAAAACTAAATATAAGAAAAACAGCTTTTCCTACATAATTAAAATTATTTGAAAATATAATGATTTAGAGTTCCATCCAGGAGCAGATGCTCATACTTTTAATGCCAGGCATTTGGGAAGTAGAAGCAAAAGATCTTCACTTTAAGGTCAGCCTAAGCAATTTAGGAAGATCCTTGGCAACTTAAGAAGGCCCTGTCTCAAAACTAAAAAAAATAAAAGAAGAAACAGTAGAGCACTGGTTCAATCCCAGTACCAAATAAATAAATAAAAGTACTACTCACAAAATAAATAATACCTATTATATAATAAAAAATAAGTAGAAAAGATAAAAATTTTATTGGATTGACATTTTAAAGTTGTACAGATGAAAGAAACATTTTTATAAGATGAATTCTGTGATTTTAACACTATTATAGCAAAATTATGAAGAAAGTAATGAAGATGTATTACTTGTTAAAAAGTTTCAAAAATTAGAGTGGGTATTAAATACAGATTTTCATAATAATTAATTAATTAAACAAGATAGAAAAAACATAGAGATCCAAATATTTATAAACACTTTTATTGTAAAAATACAAATATGATTTTTGTCAAGGCTGTTATTTAACAAATCACATGGAAAAGTACAAATTCCCATCTTTATATCACACGTTACCCCAAAATAAATTTCACATGGATAAAAGTATAAATAAAATAGCTATTGAGGGAAAACAATCTTTAAAAATATTAATATTTGTGTTTTCTTTCTGAGTAAGTTAGTCCATTGTAATGCTAAATATAAAGGTAACAAACAAAAGTATTACTGGATTTTATTACATAAAGATAAAAAATATTTGTATATCAAAATGGCCTTCAAAGAAACAGATAAAAATGTAAGTATTTATTAAAAAGTTAATATAATTAATATATAAAGTACTAATAAACAGCAATAATTGGAAAGACAAAATGACCTTATAAAAGTAATCCAAGGATATATAAACCAATTTACGGAAAAAACCAAAACAGCTTTACAATGTTGTAAATGTTTACTCTGATTAGCAATCATAGGAATACACATTTTAAAAATTAAGATGACATTCTCATTTCTTATTATTAGCAAATAATGAAAAGAATAATAAAATCCAGCATCCGAGAGTAGAGGGATTAAGATGCATTCTGGAATTCTATCTAGAGAATAACTTGAATATATACCTAATCAGATTTATATTCATATCTATATCCATCCAAAACTATCTTCAATGAACTAATATGATCATTCCATATCCCTGCTGTTTTCAACCAAGTTCAAAATTTTGAGTTTAATTTTATTTTTAAAATTCTACTAAAGTGAATATTTTAGCCAGTACATAACAAAAAGAAAAAAATATTTAAAAGGTATCTACCCTCCACAAAACTATCAAATTGAAACTGAGGTTTCATATGTCCTGCACACTAGAACTGAGGTACTGCACTCCCAGGCATAGTCAGAATCCTCAGAACTTGTCCCCAAGCTTGGAAAATCCAACCCTGTCAGTCACTTCCTTCATCTCACCATAATGGCTTTTCAGGTCATTGTTCAAAACTGTGCCATGAACCCCAATGAACAGAGAGCAATGAGAGACGAAAAAGGACTTTGTTTGCAAGGAAAACATCTGATAACCCCCCCCAAAAGTCCTGTTTCTATAAATGTTTGGAATTAAACTAAGCACACTGCTGAGCATTGTAAATAAAAGATGCTTTAGTTCTTTCAACAATGACAGGCAAATGAACCATTACCTGACTAAATCCTGACTAGCTGGGCATGACCAAATGGAGTGTAGAATCTAAGAGGAAAGATGCTATCGTTAATGAACCAGCAGGGAAAGAGTACATATGTTTTCAGAAATTTTAAAAACAGATTGGGGCTGTGGTTGGAATTATTCATTCATGGATCCCTAAAAACAAGGATCTACCCCATAGCGTAGATCATGGAAGAAAATTGATATTATTTTATACTTATTTATTCAATTATGCATTAATTCATTCAATATATATATATATATAAATTAAATACCAAATGCTGGACCAATAACTTTGAAAAATGTGTGTGTGTGTGTGTGTGTATACACACACATATAATATTTTAGAAATGACTTCTGGAAACCAAAAGCATTAATCATTATCATTGTCTAAAATTTCATTTCTCATGATTTTACTTTCTATCCTTAAAAGGGTCAATGAACACATAAAATTCAATTTGTCTATCTGAAACAAAGAAGTACAAGCATAAATGCAGGTGAACTCATTAAATTCAGCCTCAGGCATAAAAGAAAACTTTTGTTCCGACAGCCCTGGGATGGCTGCTGTATTATATATCTCACTGCTCATTGTGGGAAGCTCCTGCACTTGTCTCCATCTCCTGTTAGCCCTGGTCTTCCTCCCCTCTGATTCCTCAAGCAAAGGAACCCAATCCACCGGAGCGACATTCTGAAACTAGTTCTGAGGGCTGGAGGACCTTTTAGTTCAAAAACTCCTTTCTTAAAAGAAACTGTGGCTTGAACACATCATAAGTTTAGCTTTTTCAAGTTATCAAGTTAGCACATTCAAAAAATTGAGTAGATCCAATCAATTATGTCACTTAGACTGACAAAAATCGCAGAATCAACTGATTCAGTGGCTCATACATTAATAACATCAGAATGAAGTGTCATTTCTTGTTTATGACTTTTCCATTGACAAGCCACTTAATTGTTATGTATTACAAATGAAAAATGTGGCACTTTATGAAAAAAAGTATTTTCCAGAACTGAACCAACACTTGCAGGGACTATAAAATTTGATCAAGACACTTCTGGAAAATCTGAAACACTTACATAAATAATTATTCTTGTAACTTCTTATTTTCATTTATTTACTTCCCATTTAACTTTTCCTCTCAATCTTGGCAATTAAGATACATTTCTCGAAATTTTTAAAATTAATTTTAAATAAAAAGAAAGATATGTTTATATTTTAGCAATTGATTTCTATTTTAACATATTTCTCTACTTAATAGACAAAGTGATTGTACATATTTATACACTATACTGTGATATTTCTACATGTATACAACATATAAAGATCCAATCAGGATAACTGGCATATCTATCATTTCAGACGTATAATGTCTTTGTGCTGGGAATTTTCAAAATCCTCTGAATTTAAAAAAAAGTATATATATATATATATATATAATATGTGTTTTAATAATATTTTTTAATCAAAAGTGTTATGACTAGGGCTAGGAGTGGATTTAAAGACTTTGCCTAGTATGCACAAGACCTTTGGTTTAATTCCCAGTGCCAAAAGAGTGTTAAGATTACAAAATACGTGGAAAAGTTATTTGTTAAGAGGGGCAACACTTACTTCATAGTATTCATGTTTCCAAATACTGTAGTGATCTCTTTCCCTTAAAAAAAAAAAAAACAATTCTGAGTTAATCTGATAGAGTGGTAGCATTCATTAATTCACATTCCTCTGTGAAACTGACCTATTAAAAGCCAATAAGCAGGGGCTGGAGCGGTGCCTCAGCAGTTTCGGCGCTTGCCTGGCAAGCATGAGGACCCGGGTTCAAACCCCAGCACCACGTACACAACTAAGTGTTGGAGCAACTAAGGTCATGTGAAAAACTCAATAAAGTTGTTTCTCACTTTCTCTGTCTCTCTCACTGTCCCTCTCTCTTAAAAAAAAAAAAAAAGTCAATAAGCAGCATTGGTGCTGCCATCTCTTTTTGACTGTCTACACTCAGGATCTGGGTTACTGTGCCTGTTCTGAGATCCAATTTGCCCTCATGTATGAGGTCTACACTGAGGTGACAGGAAGGATAGAGCACAGAATCAGCCAGCTCATTGGAATGCATATCTGCCAACCTAAACTGTATAAACCAAACATTTAAATTTCCATTAATTTGATTCTGTCTTTCTGTTAACTGGTTCCAAACTTTGACATAATTTTGGCAATATCTATTGATGGCTTATAACCTCAAAAATATTAACAGATTATTTGTTGACTACTTATTTTCCTTACCAAATGCTGCTATGCTGATGTTCCCAAATATGTAGGGAGTAACTTCAAAACAATAAAGATCCATTCTGACAGCATGCAACTGGTATTTATCAATAGAATGTTGAGATGGAGCAGTGGCTCAGCAGTTGTGGTGCCTGCCTGGCATGTGCCAGTATGTGGGTTCGAACCCCAGCACCACGTACACAACAAAGTCTCAGAGCAACAAAGCCCACATGACAAATTAAAATAAAATTGATTCTCTCTTTCTCTCTCCATTCTCTCTCTCTCTCTCTCTCTCTCACTAGCCCTCTCTCTTTGGAAAAAAAGAAAAAGAATGTTAACTTGATGACCTTACCACTTTTTAAATCTAGAGAAATTTGGTTATACAGAAAATTTCTGAAGATTTTGTTATTATTATTATTTTGATTAGTGCCTTCCCCCAATGTCATAGTTTGGATGTAGAATGTCCCAATGTCTAACCTGATGAAGGATTGGTCCTCAAGGCAGCAATATTCAGAAGAGGGGCTTTTGGGAAGTGATTAGATCATTAGGGCTTTGATATCATCAATGGGTTAATAATGGGGTCATAATTGAAAAGGATGGGGGTCGTAATTGAATGGATAATTGCAAGACAGTCGAAAATATGGGAGGTTGGGCCTAGTTGAAAGAAGTAGATCACTGGGGACACACCCTGGAAGATTAGATCTTTTTTATGTGACCCCTTCTATATTCTCTGTCTGGTTCCTGACTGCTGTGAGATGAGCAGCTTCTCTGGGTTTTTTTTAAATACTATTTTTATTTAAATTTATTTTTTTATTCATTTGACATAGTCTTGCAGATTGGAGTGAATCATTGTTACACATTCATGTAACAAAAAAAATGGATATTGACAAAGTATGTTAAGGCTGATCCCAGTCCAGAATCTTCACCCTTTGACCACTCCCCACTCTCATGTTATAAATAGAAATAAGCATATGCACATGTATTAAGTTTTGAATTTTCTGAACTTCTCTGCCTGTCTGTGTATATGTGGGCTTGTCATGGGAGTTGAGAGTTCCCAGTTGCATTGATAACCCACCTAATCCCTCCCTCCCTTCTCTGTGTCCCTTCCTTCTCCCCTCAGCTTCATAGTTATGGTTCACCCATAACTATGTTGAGTTTATTTTTTGAGCTTAGCTAATTTTCAGTCTGTCTTAGATTTTACTGTAGCTTCCACATATGAGAGAAAACATTCAGCCCTTAAGTTTCTGTTTCTGATATTTCACTCAGCATAACTTTTTCCATCTCCATCCACTTGGCTGCAAATGCCGTGATGTGGTTTGCTCCAAAAGCAGAGTAGAGCTCCACTGTGTATATGTGTGTGCGTGCATATGTATGTATACAGTTTTTGAATCCACTCATCCAGCAAGGGGCATCTGGGTTGGTTTCATAATTTAGCTATTGTAAATTCAGCTGCTATAAACATTGATGTAGCTATGTCTCTGTAGTATACCAATTCTAGCTCTTTGGGAAAATACCCAGGAGGGGATCATAAGGTGGTTCAACACTAGTTTTATGAGGAGTCTACCACTTAAGCAGCTTTTTTTCTGCCTTGCCCTTTTGCCATGATGCTTTCCCTAACCTCAAAGCAAGGGAGTCAGCTGCCCATGTACTGAAACTTCTGAACCCATGAGCCATAATCAATCTTTCTTCCTTTGCTTTTCTCAGGTATTTTATTACAGTGATGAAAAGCTGGCTAACACACCCAACATTATTAATTTATGATATATTGTTTCATTTTAATTTAATTCTGATTTAGTTTAGTTTTTGCAAAGGTATCTATGAACATCAAAATTAGCTTTAACTTTAGACTTACATTTTGTTTGCCTTTTGAACTCTTTAATGGGATAATATTAACTTTCAACTGCTCTAAAAACCTAGGCTTATTTCATCATTGGTTTTTTTTCTTCAGCTAGAGAATAGTTGCTTGGTTATAAACTACATGAAAAATCCAGGAACTTTAAACAACGCCAATTTCACCAAGTGACCCTATACAAGTGGTATGGACTTTAAGGTCATTAAACATGGAGAAATGTAAAAAAAAAAAATTCGTAATGGCTAAAGTAAATTTTATATTCTACAGTGATTGATTTGCTATTTAAATCACATCTAAGATAATAATTTTTCTCTGTCATTCTGCTTGCTACTTTTTATTTTAAGTTAGAACCAAATCTTTATGAACATGAAACTGGTTCAAGCAGAGTACAACTGAGCTGAGAGCTCTGTCAATTGCAGTCTTCAATCTTATTTTCCTCACTCAAGACACGAAACAAAAACAATAGCAACAATTTATATCAAAAAGAAATATTCATTTCCAATCACCAAAAAACAATGTAAGACTAACCTTGTTAAATAAACAGAAAAAAATATATACTCATTTTGACACTAGATCATTTTCCCATAGAAGCCTTCTCTGTTCATCTAATGTCTCTCTCCCTTCCCAAAATCATTACTCTCTGGCTCAGTACCCTGATTTGATTCCTATATCGTATGTGTCACTAAATGAAATATTTACTTGCATTTTAACATGCTTTCTGTCTGTCTTCCTTCATTAGACTGTAATACTCTTGAGGACAGAAACTTCATGGCACTGTTTCTTCTTGGTAAAAGAAGAGGTAATTAGTGTGCTCATGCTTCCTCCCCCCTCCCTTCCTCTTCTGCTAGGTATTTTATAAAATATGATTTCTATTACTATTTTTGCATTGCCAGAATATAATCCAATCATATTTTGTTCTGCAGTCTCATTCCAACGTGCACTTCGGTTATTTTTCTGTGTATAAATGACTTACTGCTCATCTTCATTCTCTTAACCAGCAATTTTCCTTCTCTTGGTTTTGGATTATGATTCAACAGTGAATTAGCTGCATTTGACCACTGGGAATATTTTCCAAGAAGAGTGAGTAAGTATTATTTCCCTAAGTTCTGAGATGTTGGAAAATGTTTGTCCCTGGCCTTCATACTTGAAACTCATATCATTTGGATATCTTTTTGAGTCACAGTAATTCTTTTTTTTTTTTTTTTTGGCAAAATCTTATAAGCATTTTTTCTTTGTCCTCTGGAATTTAAGTGGTAGTAAAGAAGTCTGAGTGAGCTGGAACTTTTCACCTTGGTAAATAACATGTCTTTGAACTTGAATATGTATTTCTTATGTTAGAAATGAACTGATGATAATCATTCTGATTGTTGTTATTTTTTTCAAAAACACAACGGTCTTTCTGTCTTCAGCTTAATTTTTACCTCGTTTCAAACAGACATCTCTTCATGACACTTTTTGGGGAGGTAGGGGTTCTCTACCATTGAGCTTTTTGTTCTTTTATTTTAAGACAAGTTCTCACTAAGTTGTCAAGGGCTAACTTTGAATTTGTAATCCTCCCTCCTTGGCCTCCTGAGTCACTGGAATTATAGATGTTTGCTACCATAACCAACTCTTTATAACAATTTTGAATCCATTATTGTCTTCTACCTCGTTGGATTCTCTATTTCAGAAAACGTAGTACATATATATCTACTAACCTACATCTCTTCTCCATTAACTTTCTCTCATTTTATTTCCATCCATCACATCTGTGATTTCTCAAGTTTTTCCTGTTTATCATAGGAGAAATAGTTATTAAATGACATACCAGTAAATATTATAAAATTACAAATTTGACTGACCATATTAGAAATTTGTTAAATGCTATGGAGAACCTCAATTTGTATCAGGTAATCAAGAAAGAGTTCTCAGAAGGAATTTTAAGCTGTGACCTGAAGACAGAATTAGAGTTCATCAGGTGAAGGGTGGACTGAGAATCATTCAAAGATTAGAATATGTGAAATATCTTTGTACTGGAAAAGTACTTGTTATATTTGAAAGACAGTCAGTGTAGTTGAAGTGCAATGTAAGCCAGGAAAACCTAAAATTATTTGAAACAATTCTTGAGAAATGAAGAAATCACATGGGGAATGAAAAGAGGACCTAATTTTAATCTAAATTAGATTATAATCCAAGTAGGAGGCAATGTTTGCAGGAGGGAGATGAGAGGTATGTAATTATAAAATACCACTTGTCCAGGTGTGTGGTGGTTAAGGGGTAGGGCAATAGAGGAAATAAATAAGCTATGGGTGGATATATTCTGGATACCAGGTAGTACGGATATGCATGATGGTAACAGCAATGTGCAGGGGAAATATGGATAAACTTAAGGTAACCTTTGGAGTTAGAACTGATAGGAGAATTCCTCAGTGATCTGAGTATTGTATAAGGGGGGCAGGATTTCACCTCCATAGTTATGGTTATTACTCAGATGAATTAAGACACCATTTACCAAGTCAGGAGTCTTGGTGGTGAGACTTGGAATGTAAGAGTTCCTCTGTGTATACATTAAATATGATGGCCACTGAATTGCCTAAAACGGAACAACTGGAACTGAAAAACAAAACAAATAGCAAAAGGTTATAGAAATTAACAAGAAAACACTGAAGAAAGAAATGAAAACAGAATTACTCAAGTTGTTGGAATTATAAAGTTTCAATAATAGTGACCTCTTTACCTAGAATTATCTATCCTACAGAAAATGACTGAAAAAAGATAGATAAAACATGAATAAAAGAATAGTAATATAACTAAAGCTAAGATAAGGATATGAGAGAATGAACTCAAAGATGTAAGCCCAGCATTCAAATGTTATAGACTTGAGGATATTGTGAGCCTTGAAGAAGTTGCTGAGAACTTCAGCCATCATTTTGGCTACTTCAAAGCGAAGGGATGTATTAGTCTGGTCAAGTTGCCACAGTGAAAAACACAGACTGGGAGGTTTAAACAATTGGAATTGAGTTTTTCCCACACTTCTGGAAACTAAAAAGCTAAGACCAAGGTACCAACAGAATCAATATTTGAAGAGGTTTCCACCTTGAGTTACAAATGGCCAACTTCTTGTTCTGTGTGTGTTCTCAGCTAGGAGAAAGAGAAAGAGTAAGGAGTTTGGTGCCCCTTCCTATAAGGGCTCTAATCCCAAGTTGTTGGACTAAGGTCTCACCTTCATGATCTCATTTAAGCCTAATTACTTCCCAAATGTCTTGTCACTGAATATCATCACATTGGAAACCAGGGTTTCAACATATAAATATTGAACATTAAGTTTACACCAGGGAACACATGTACAGCCTCAAAACTCTCCCAAAGTGGAGCTATGATAAAACTCCATACTTAAGAAGAGACTAGGAAAGACTACCCCTCAGGTAATATGAATTAGAAGAAAATTACCTCTGGATTTTAAATAGAACAATTCTGAGACTTTCAAATCTTAAACATAGATTAATGTGAAAAAGCCTTACAGCGGCCCATGTATGTAAAGAAGCAAATGTATATCATTTTCAAAATTATGTCCTATAATCCTAGTCCTCAAATTATTTTTACAAAGGGAAGAAACCACCCAGACTTGTATGAACATAAGTTACCATGAGTAAGAATCATCAGGGAAGAAAATTTTCAGTTACTAAAATTATCAGGCTTAGGATAAAAGTAAGCTATACTGATTATGTTTAAAGAAATCAAAGATTAGTTTGAAAAACATGTGCCAAGATCAGAAAATTATAAATGAAAAGGACTTCAATTGTATTCCATTTTAGAACTAAACATAATTAAGCCTTTAATAACTAAAATTACGACATAAATAGATAGATTTCCTTCAGGTTAGTTACTTCTGATAGAAGAATTGTTTTAAATGGGTGAGAGGCCAAGACATGATTTAGTAGAGCATGAGCACAAAATATATTAAAAACACAAAAGAGAGGTTGGAGGACATAGAAATTATAGGGACACACTTAGTAGTGTGTCCCTATAAGAGGCTTGATTAGCCTCTTGATCATAGCTAATCAACTAGACAGCTGGTAAGGTGAAGAGGCAATGTTGATGATAATGGTTGGAAAGTATCCAACACAGTTATGGAATTAAGAAACTGAGCAAGTCTTCAAGAAGAAAAATATTAATGAAACTATATCTAGACTCATCATAGAGAAACTGTAGCAAACGGAAGATCAAGGGGGAAATGTTAAAAGTAGAGAACTGATGGGCTGGAGCGGTGGCCTGGCGGTTATGGCGCTTGCCTAGCATGCGTGAGTACATGGGTTCAAACCCCAGCACCATGTACACAACGAAGTGTCTGAGCAACGAAAGCCATGTGAAAAACCAAATAAAATTGCTTCTGTCTTTCTCTGTCTCTTTCTCTTTCACTGTCCATCTTTAAAAAAAAAAAAGTAGAGAACTGTTAAATATATATTTGTTCCTTCCACAATGATATGATAATGAAAAGCTATTCAGAGAAACACTTAGATGCCAATATTCCATCTCTATATTGATATCACACGAGAGATAATAATGCAAAGGATGCTATAAGTCACATCACAATAATAATAGGATCAATTTACCATAAAGATGTTGCAGTCCTGAACCTATACATATATAACAAGGGGCTCTAAAGCACATAGAAGAGCAACTGACCTACCTACAAAAGAATAGACAAATTTAAGACCATAGCCAGACTTCTAACTTCTCTCATTAGTTGATAGGACATAACAGATTGGCATACGATACAGCATTTGAACAGTAGAATTGGAAAAGTAAGGGGGTAAAAGTTCAACTTTCAAAATTTGAAGAGTAACTTCTCTAAGTCAAGATAAAACAAAAAATTTACCACATATACTAGATAGAAAATATATAAGCAGAAGGACATTATTAAAGTGAATTATGTAGCTCAGCAAGGTGTACACATGTATGGAAAGAAGACAGATCCCCTTCCATCATTTTATGGTGTGTGTGTGTGTGTGTGTGTGTGTGAGAGAGAGAGAGAGAGAGCGAGAGATGGAGAGAGAGAGAGACAGAGAGAATATCAATTTTATTTAGATTTTCATGTGGCTTTCATTGCTCCAACATTTCATTGTGTACTTGGTACTGGGATTCAAACAGGCTCGTGTCCTTGTGCATGCCAGGCGAGTGCTGTAACTGCCGAGCCACCACTCCAGCCCCAGAGCTAAGTCTTGAAGAAGAAAAATAAATGTTTAGTATGAGGACTCTGTTGTTGCTGCTTCTGTACATTGGCAAACAGAAGAGAGGTTCAAAAACAAGAATAAAATTGGGTCAGCAAAACCTTCGAAAGGGATTTAGTCAAAGAATTTGTGTACAGGGGGAAAGGAACATTTAATTTTATCCTTTTCAACCACTTAAAGTAGATTTTTTAATCCTTCTGTTTTTCTTATTAAATTTAAATTATCAAAGTATAATTTCTTTAATCTATTTTAGTGGAGCACCAGAAATAAACTGATGGAAAGAGGATCCATTTTTCTTCTACACAGGTGTACTATCATGAGTCCACATAGTTGGAAGCAGGCAAAAAAAAAAAAATGTGTAAGGTTTAGCTTAGTAGAAGTACACTATAAATTAACATAGTGAAAATAATGATTCTGCATATTGAATTCTTATAACTTCTTTTTAAAATATACTCACATTCCAATAGAATCATTACTTCGAAGAGCTTAGATTCTTTCTACATTATACCTATGCCCCAAATTCCCATTTCTTCTCAATTTCCTCTCCTTTGAGAATGTTCTGACCTAAAGCTATTTCACAGTCATCAACTTTGAATCAGTTACTTCTAACTTTACTATTTCCCTCAAGTCTCTCCTATCAGCCTTTAGTCAGATGATTTTAATAAAAATCAGAGCATATATAACAGGTATGTCAGTCAAGAGACTATATCCAGAGTCCATAAAGGAACATTACAACTAAATATCAAGAAAACCAAGAACACTTCAAAAATAGGCAAAATTTTGAAAATATATTTCATGAAATAAGATACAGAAATAATCATTAAGCACTTGAAACTATATTGAACATTATTAACCATCAGCAAATTGAAAATTAAAACCTATCATGTACAACTACACAACCATTAGGCTTTTTTACTTTAATGAGCAACTGTTGGCAAGGATGTAAAATAATGGGTTTACTCACACATTGCTCATGAAATATAGAATGGTACAGTCATTTTAGCTAATGATTGGTTGGAGTATAATAAACTACATATATATCTTCTGTACCATCTATACATTTTATTTCTAGGTACTTACACAAGAGAAAAGATATCACATGCACAGAAATATTTGAATGAGAATGTTCACAGCCATGTAGGAAATTGCAGGACATGACCCGAATAATTTTTAATGGGTGAATGAACAAAAGGAAATGTGTTATATCTATACTACAATTTACTTCAAGATACTATTGATGCATACAATAATATTTTATTATTGTAATATTTACATTATTACTTAAAATATTACATTTACTTTGTAAGATATGTATATATATATATATATAAACATAAATGAGTCTCAAAATCATACTGAGTGAAAGGAGGAAGATAAAAATGAGTGCATACTATATGACACCATTTATATAAAACTCTAGAAAAATATAAGCTAATCTGTGGTGACAGTGAACAGATCATTTTATGCCTAGGGGAGAGTTATGGAGAGAACAATGGATTACCAGGGAGCAGAACAGAGCTTTGGTTATAATGGAAATGTTCATTATTTTGACTTTGGTGATGTAAATATGTCAAAACTAATCAGATCAATGCTTGAAATGTGTGCACTTTATTTCAATTTTGCCTTTTTATACAAAAATAAAGTCAAAGAATGGCCTTCCTTTCCTTATTTGTATTATGAATGCTACCATCTCTACAGAGCACCATTAAAGTGGCCCAGGTATTTTGTTTATTCTCTCTTCTACAACTGTGTCTATATTCATCTCCATCATAGAAATGATATAGGCCGAATAACTTTATGACAATGCTGTAATTCTTGCATAGGTATTATATGTGGTTAACTTACTACCCATTCTTGAGTCTATCTGTCATTATATTAATTTATCTGTTCCCCAGCTCCCGCTGAGTTGTGGAATCCTTGAAAGGAGTCATTTGGACTTATCATCTACTCTAGCACCAGCACACTGATGACCACACAGTAGTTTGTAATCAATATTCGCAAGATGAATAAGTAATGCTTTTGACATTTGCACTGCTCTTTGGAGATTTTCTGATATGTTTCTAGGCTCTTGACTCTATCATATACCATTGAGATTGCTTTATAATTGAGGTGTTGGTTTCAACAATTTTTATGACCTATAAAATTTGCAGTTCCCTGGGAAACATTTGAGAGAAATGATATGAGGGAATTATTTCATTCAGCATCTTCCATGTTTACATGATAGGTTTTATCTGCTGCGATGCCCATGAAAAAAATATCATTTCTTGTTTTTTTGTTTGCAAAACCCATCTTATGCTGTTGTCCTCAATTGCACCTATTTCTGATTCTGCCTTCTGAACTGCAGTATTTATACATATAATCTCCATTCAAAAGGATATAACACACTTTTTAAGTCATCATCTAGTACTGGAGGTGTGTTCGTTATTGCTTTCTCTGCCTCTATCGTCTTCTCAACTAGGAATCTATAACACAAAATCCTACAAAGCTTTTGTCAGAAATGTCATAATGGAATATGCTACTGTATGAGATGTGAAAATTCCATTTGGACTTATTTGCCAATTGAGAGAGATATTCAAGGTAGGAACAATATTATCAACAAAGACTATGCTGCAAATAGTAGTAGGGATTTTTTATTAGCTCTTTCTTCAAGAAAAGAGAAATCTGATAGGAAACATTTTTGCAAGATAAGTGTGCATAAATAACCAGTTTGTGCTGTTTTCAACTGCTATTCCAATGTTGCCCATTAAATATATTTATGGGGTACTCAGTGACAACAAAATTGTTTGATGGACATATCCCACATAATGAGATTTTTCAGAAATTGTAGTTTCACTTTAAGGAAGAGTCTAGAAATATCCAGAACAGTATTTCCAGATGAAAGGAGTGTCCCTAAGAGAATTAATGGGCACTCATTTAACCTTTTACATCCTAGAATGTAGCAGTATCTTTGAAAGGAAAAATATCAGTCTCAAACTAATAACTATTATTTGGGAAAATACACATATAGAATTTTGACAAATCAAGCTTTCTGAAGGTTATTATACTCCCTGATAAGGCATCTAAAATTCCTTATTTTATAGTATATTTAAGAGGATGCTTCAATGTACATATCTGTCCCTCTCCAAAGTCCTAACTGAAATGACCCAAAGATATGTAAAAATAGGAAGAAACTGCATAACATCTTCAGTTAAATCCAGTCTAAAACTGCTTCTACCTTTCAAAGGAAGTTGATATTGTCAAGGTCACAGTCCAGACTGAAGGGTAACTTTCATTCCTACTGCATGTATTCCACAGTTTGAGACAGAAGGCTCCTACTTTCCTTGCTTCTTTAGTTACTGCGCTTTCCTTTTAAGCCTTCTATGGAGCGATTTCTTTTCTTTCATCCTTGAATCCACACTGAAGGGTCAACCTCATTTTTTAATATGCTGCTTTCATGAATGTGGGGAAGGATTGATGGGGAGACTACACAGTGACTTTTTTTTTAAGAGAGAAGAACAGGAAGAGAGAGAGGGAGAGAGATCAATTTCTATTGAGTTTTTCACATGGCCCTCATTGCTCACTTAGTTGTGTATGTGGGTGCTGGGGTTCAAACCTGTGTACTTGTGCATGCCGGGCAAGCGCTGTAACCTCCAAGCCACCACTCCAGCCCCTACACAGTGACTCTTAAAACTTTTGTCAGGAAGTGGTACATGGTACGTCTACTCTTATTTATCTGCTAATGTCAATTCTATGGCCAGGCCCTATACCAATGGGGCAGGATGACATAATCTTCCAACAGGGGATACCAGGAAGTGTTTGAGAATAATTATATAATCTGGCATGAACATCTTCATAAAAATCTCAAAGCTAACGTGTCCAAAATCTAAATATTCATTCTCACTCCCCAGAGGAGATGCAATTCTCTAATCATGTTCATCTCACCAAAGGTATCTCCACCTGTTCAGATGACCCAGAAAGAGATCTAGAAGGAAAGGGTGACTACCATCCAATACATCATTAAATATTATTCTACAGAAAATGTCCAAGTCTCTCCCTCGCCACTGCTCTCCTATTTGTCTACACCATCCTCTCTACTCTCCAGCATTACTAGAGAAACCAAATCATGTTTCCTAGAACCCATTACCACACATCATTCAATAAAACAGCCAGAAACTTCTTTGTGAAATATCAGTTGGGTGACATCACCTCAATATTGAAAACCCATCAGTGACAACCAACAACTTTTTACAGTTAAACTCAGTACAGCAACCTCTTTCATCTTACATGAAACAGTTCTTTTTGCTCAACATGCTCTGTTCACACCACCCTTGGATCGTGCAACGTGGCAAACTCTTTCCTACCTCTGACAATGTTCAAGTGCTAATAATCTACTCTTGCCATCTGAACTATTATTCCAATGCCATAAAATTCTACAACAAATATTTACCTCTTTAGAGTTTTTTTTCTTTCATTTGAACTCAGAAACCCCAAGCTCCTAGGCTGGTGTCATTTTTTTCTCTATGATAACAAAGTGTTAATAACACTCTGCTATGGTTCAAATGTAGATAGTGTCCTCCCAGGGCTCATGTATTAAAGGCTTGGTCCCAAGGATGATGCTATTGGGAAGTGCCAGGCCCTTCAGGAGGAGAGTCCTTAGGTTATTAGGTGATGGGCGGTGAGCTCACACAAGAGACTCTGGCCCATTCAGCCTCTTTTCATTTCCTAGACGGTGATGTAAATGGCTTTCTCCGCCACATGCTCCAACCATGATGTATGATTCTCACCAGAGGCCTGGAACATTAGGATAAATGTCAATCATGACCCTTAGGACTAGTAAAGAAAAGTATAATAAATATCTTTTCACACCTACAAGATATATTAGGGCAAGAATGGTTCCTTTATAAAATATTTTTATTTCCCTCTTTCAATATTAAAAATAGAAGATTTTCTTTGCATAAACAGCCTTCATTTACTACAGTAAAACTGACTTCTATTGTTACATATTTATACAATATTTTTCAGGATTTGGTATCAAGGTTACGCTACTTTCATAAAATGGATTGGAAAGTCATTGTTTTCAAAGCTCTGGAAATTTTGTCTTTCCTAAAAGATTGAAAGAAGACCCCAAATTTTTCTCAGCTAATTATTTTTATTAAGATGATGATTTTCTAATAAATCTATAATATTATCATCATTTTTGTTTCTTTGTCTTTCAATAATTCATATTTCCCTACACTATTATATTTTGCATCTAGGTATTTTAAAGGTCTTAGTAAGATATTGACATCAGTTTTCTCTTCTGCATTCAATAATCCAATCAACAATAATCCAATAAAGCTGTTTTGAGACTTGTTATATGCCAGGTATGATCTGAAACCTGGATTTACAATAGTAAATGAAGTAGAAAAAAACCTTCATATGATGCACAAATTTCAATGTAATATAACATTTTAGTTCTAGCATTCATAATTTAGGTCTTTTATTTTTAATAGCCTTAACAAAGGCTTACCAGTTTTTATTAATATATTGATATAATGAACCTTAAAAAGTTCATGATTTGTGTAGGCTATGTGTCTAACTCATCAAGGAATAAATGCTACTAGTATTAACATATTGCCCTGTGTCCTTGGAATTGCTTTATTTTTCCTTGCTTACTGGACTGAGAGAAAAAACCAGCGCTTCCTTCCACATCTCTTTCTCCCCCGCCCAATTCCTTCCTTTCTTCCATAGTTTTAATCACTTAAAAAGAAATATGTGCACTTTATTTTTAAATGCCAATAGTCATATTACAATCATTTTAACTTACAATAATTTCCACTGAAATGAATTTTAGAAAATTCATAATTCACAATTATTTGTCCAATAATTTTTGTCTTATTTTTGTGAGAGAAGAGATCACAAATTTCATGTTGGTTGAATTTCTATTTTTTTCTGACAATATCTTTCTTTCTATGGTTTGATATTTTCATTTCAGAAGTGATGTGTACTTTTTTGCCTTATAGAATTCATTTAAGGTACAATATTTATCATAAATAAAAAACTAAAAAGTTACCTTTTTCTACTGACTATCTTTAAGACTGAGGATCAAATGCAATATCTGGCAGCTTTTCATGTGTCTTTATCAGTTTTTCTTTCCATTTCACACCCTTTTTGTTTTGAAAATAGCAAATATACATAAAACAGATAATATCTCAATAATTCTATTCTCTACCATCTTTCTTGATTAATAGTTATTCTTCTTTCTCATCTTTGCTGTAAGTTATTTAAAAATGTTTTTCAAGCCAGGCATGATCCCTGATGCAGGGAGGCTGACGCAGGAGAATCACAAGTTCAAGGCCAGCCTCAGCAAGGCCCTAAGCAACTTAGCCAGACTTTTGTCTCAAAAAGTCAAAAGGACTGGGGATGTGATTTAATGGTTAAGCACCCAGAGTTCAATCCCCAATACTTCTCCCTGCCCCAAATTTTCTTTTTCTTCAGAAAAATTAAAACTTTCTTTAGCTACCATATTAGTCTGGTTTCTGCCACTATAATGAAATTCCTGGCACAGGTTATGTACAAAGTAAAAAGAAGTTTACTTTGACTCATGATTCTGAAGGTTGACATCCAGGATTTCACAGCCCCATGGGTTTGAACTTCAGGTAAGATTGACACGTTATGACCAGAGTACGTGTAGAGAAAGCAGTCACATCATGAACCAGCCAAACAGAAAAGAGAGTCAGGGTCCCACTGCACCCTTTGGGAACACTCCCCCAGTGACATGAGACTGCTCACTAGGACCCACCGTTTAAAGGTCTATAGCACTTTGCAACACTGTCATCCTGTTGACCAAGCCTTTACATGTGGATCTCTGGGGAGAAGCATAATCTAGTCACATCCAAACCACAGCAGCCACCCACCTCCTCTTCCACTCTATCATCATCTGCATGGCCTATTTCAGGTCAGTCAATCACTGCCAATACTTGGGTTTATATTCTTATCCAAGTTTTTATGCTTGGCATATACACATGCATTTCTGTAAATATGGCTGCATATATTAAATTCACATAAATACCTTGATACCCTACGTACCATTCTGCTCTGTGGTTCACCTAATTCTATATTACTAAATTATATTTCTCTTTCAATGTATATAGGTGCCTCATTCCTTACTTTAACAAATATTTTCCAATTGTCTTTTACTTTCCCATGGTCATATTCAATTAACCTCCTGCCACTTCTTTTCAAGAACACAAGACATTTTCTCTTCTCATTTACTAAAAATTTCAACAGTTAGAAAAGGTGTTCCATAGACTCCCACCATAACCAACCATTCACTGGCCATGGAATTCTATGCTGTCTTCCTGTTGTAAAATGAATACACTTCCCACAAGCCTATCAAAGCCTTATTCTTGCACATTTATGACAGATAGTATTCCCTTTTCCAGCAAAAACATTTCTTCTTCCTTAGTTTTCCCTTTTCTCCTCACCCTTGTCCTTCTCCACTCATCTGCATGGGTCTTCTTTGGACCATATTTTATACTCCTATAAACTTCCTATTGTTCTACTCCCAAATCTGGCAGATTTCTTAAAAATAAATATTGACTTTTTTTAAATCCATTCCAAGACATTCCTTATGTGATTTTTCACTAGCTAGAAGCCCCTTAATTTAGTCTTGCCCTTGTACTATATCTTACATGATTTTTTCTGACTATTTATGGCATATTAACGACATACCTCTGAAACTATGTTTCAGGTTTAAAGTCTCTTCTTGTTTTTGTATTTCTTTGGGTCATTTTAAGTGCCCAGTATATTCTCAACAAGCAGTTAAATGTTATTTTAAAGAATGCAAGATGTGTTAAGGAAGCATAAGCAGGCTGGTAACCTTGAAGCATTTGAAATGGAAATGTTCGGCAAGATGTGATGCTAATGCTTGGAATGAACTCACAAAGTCCAAAGTATCTGTAGCGATTAATATAATGTGTTAGATGAAAGAGATATTTTGGATAAAGAAAATGGATATTATTTACCATGGCAGGCCACTTATTGTAAGTCAGAAGGAAGCAGATGTTCTACTATGTCCTTTTTTCTTGGCTAGTTGCTAAAGCATCTAAATCCCCAGAATAATTTGCCTAAGGCATAGTTTTCATTAACCACTGATCTAGCTAGAAAAACTACTTCAAGAAGAAAAAAGTATGTGTGAAGTTAAATTAGATTCACAGCACTCTAAATACAGTAGGCTCTCAGTATCCACAGGGGACAGTTCTGGGACTCGCCCCAAGGATACTAAAATCCACAGATACTCAAATCCCTTATAAAATATAGTTTAGCATTTGCATATAACCCATTCGTATCCTCCCAAATACTTTAAATCATCTCTCGATTACTTATAGTACCTAATACATTGTAAATGCTATGTAAATAGTTATTAAATTTTATTGCTTAAGGAATAAAAAGTCTGTACATATATAATTTTTTTATTTTTAAATAACTATTATCTGCAATTCGTTGAACCCATGGATGAGGAAACGTAAATATGTAAAGGTAACTATATTATGAAAAGTCTTATTTTCTTCTTTTCTGTCTGACCTTCTAGGCAATTTTAATCAGAAGAGACTTACAACTTGAATAGGTGGTTTCAGGAGCCCCAGTGTTTAAGTCATAAGAAACTACTGTCTGAAATAAAAGAAGGTAGGGAGCTGGATCAGTGGCTCAGCAGTTTGGAGCACTTGTCTGGCTCTTACTTCCTTTCTTCCTCTCTCTCTCTAAAAAAAAAGAAAGAAAGAAAGAAAACAGAATACATAAAAGAGGATGGGGGCTGGAGCAGTGGCTCAGCAGTTGGAGCCCTTGCCTGGCCTGTGCATGGACTGGGGTTCAAACCCCATCACCACATATACAACTAGGTGTCAGGGAAACAAAGTCCAGATGAAAAAATAAATAAATGAAATTGATTCTCTCTCTCTCTCCTTACAAAAAAGAAAAAAAGACAGCAGTTATAAGAGAAATGGATTTGCCTGCACTCCAATCAACATTCTATTTGAAGCATGGAATTGCTGTCAATCTCTTAACCACAAAACCTTCTACACTAGTTCTGCTAATAGTTTTCAATTTGCTACTTACTGTTAGACCATAACTCCATTTTATTTTTCTTTTATACTTTTCTTTGGAAAGTCATTTTTTAAAAATTTCATCAGAAACTAGGAAGCAATGACTACCTTCATGCTTATCTAACCTGGTTTTAGTCCTAATCATCTCTCTTATAATTCAATTCTAGCTGATTAATCTATTACCATTTAACAGTATTTACTAGATGGATTCTCCATAACAGTCTCTGGATCTAGAGCACACATTAGCTTTTTCGTAATAAAATTTATGTTTCAGTGTGGGGAAAAATAATCTAAAATAGGATGATGTTTATGACATTTCATACAATATGGAAGCATCTGGTAAGGAGATCAAGGGATAACTTCCTGGGAAATAACATTTAAGAGGAAATTGAAGAATGTGTAGGAATTAGCAGGGAAAAGTTGCAGGCATCTGCAACAAAATCACCTAAGGACCAGTACATTCAAGGAAATAACATAAAGTAAATCAATATATCTGGCTGGAGCAGAGCAGGTAGAAAAATGAGGCATATATATATGAGGGAGGAAAAGATAGTATTACAAATTGACTCTTCAACCACTTCCAAACAGGTGAATAATATGTAATATGCTACTTAGTATTGAAGTGTCTTCTGGGGGGAAAGCTGTACTTTCTCAGAGAAAACCCCTGGTGAACCACTTGGTGTGCAGATGGAGTCCCTGTAGGCAGAGACAGGGGCAATTCTGTTCCACGTAAGAGAGGGAGCAGCTTGAGTTAGTTTTTTCCTTCTTTCTCTGTTTTTCTTCTCGTGGAAAGGGCAAAGATGAAAGGACAGGTATAGAAAAGTAAAATAGGACCAGGAAACCACCTTAATTTGCAATTTCCAAAGGCAGAGCTGTTGAGATAGATTTAAAAATGGGAGTTTATTTAGAAAGTGATCTCAGGAAGCAGAATGGGAAATAAACAGGGAAGGAAAAAAAGCCAGTAAAGGGAACATCATTAACCTTATGTCTATGATGGGTGATAATGTTCCATCCTGCTAGGATCCTCTGAATGACTTCAAAGAATAATATCACCTGGTCTCTGTTAAAAACTTTCCTCATTAGCACCCCATATTTTATCTGCTTCTGCAGAAAGCCTGAACAGTCTTCCACAACTCTGGAGAAAGTCCTGGGTTGTGAAAGGTGAGATCTCCATAAGATGCACGGAAATACACTCAATAGCTGCATGAAATCAGGAACCACAGGGCCATCTGGCCAAAGTCCCAGAAGACACAAAATCAATAAGCTTTGGTTGGCTACAGGTAAGAGGACAGATGAGGGGAAATTATCATGACACGAGGCTTAAAAATAGATATCTACAGCCAGTTCTTAAAATAGGAAATGCTGATGAATGAGAAGTGTTTTAGGAGATGATAAAACTAATTTGGGGTATGTTTGAGAACCCTGTAAGGAAAAAAAAATAATGAATCTGTCCACATTCAGTAAGATTTACTCATCTGAAATCCAAAAAACAAAAAGTTGGAGTAGAGATAGTATGGGTTCTTGTCATAAAAGGTATCTAAAATCATCAGAGTAGATAAGATTTTCTGAGATTAGATTGAGCCAAGAAGGGATGAAGAGAAATAAGGAGGAAGAGGAGGAGTGGAGTAAAAGCAGCAGCAGCAGCAAAGAAGGATGAGGAGGGGAAGATGGAGGGAGAAGAGGAGGAGGTAAAAAATGAGAGGGGAAGACTGGCCCTAAGAGGAAAAATTAACCTGCAATTATAAGTGTTTAGGGATCATGAAGAGGTGAAAGGGTTCCTGTAAAGAAGGTTCAAAAATTATATTGAGATATGTTAAAAAAGAAAAAAAAACAAGATAATGAGCTCACAAAAAATCAAGAGAAAAGAGTATCTGCAGATAGGGAAGCCAAATGCTATAAGGATGTGCAAACACAGCCAAGATTGACACATGTCCTTTTTCTTTAACAGCCTGGAGGCCATTGTAACATTGTAAGGAATGTTTAGAAAGTTCAAATATAGTAATAATTAGGATATATCCATCAACTTTCCACCTAAAGGGCAGGGTGACCTTGGTGGGGAGAAGTTCCATGCAGAGATGGAATGAGACCTCCTAGAGTGAAGGAGAAGTGAAGAAATTCAGACTTCAGGTGGAAGCAACTCATTTGATTAATTTGGCTGAGGAGGTTTAGGTCCCCCCACTCACATCCAAAAGAATGAATATTGTTAACGTCTTAGAGATGGGAAAACTGAGCTTTATAGCAGTTGACTTGTCCAATATCACACAGAAAATATGAGGAAAGGTATTCAAAGACCAACCACAGTCCAAAATCCATGCTAAATTCATTTATACCTATTAGCATCATACCCCGATGCAACACTTTGGAAATGCATAGTTAGAAGGGGGTATTTTTCATATGCAAATTAGGTCTCAATGAAAGGTGAACAAAACTATAGAAATAAAAATGAAAAAGCATAGCATGACGTGTGTCACAGAAAAGCTAACACAAATATTAAATAGAATTTACTTTTTTATTGCTTCAACACAGATTTTTACAAGGAATAGATTGGTATAGCCACTGTGGAAAACAAAATGGAGGTTTCTAAAGAAAATAAAAATAGTAGTACCTTATGACCCAGCAATCTCTCTTCTGGGAATATTGACAAAGAAAATAAAATCTTTACCTTGTAAAAATATTCATGCTCTAACGTTCATTGTAATATTATTCACAATAGACAAGATATGGAAACAACCGAAGTGTCTGTTGACAGATGACTGGTTAAAGAAAATCATATCTAGGGGCTGGAGCAGTGCAGTGGTTTTGGCGCTTGCCTACAAGCATGAGAACCTGGGTTCAAACCCCAGCACCACGTACATAACTGAGTGTTGGAGAAACTAAGGCCATGTGAAAAACTAAATAAAGTTGTTCTCTCTTTCTGTCTCTCTCACTGTCCATCTCTCTTAAAAATAAAAAGAAAAGAAAATCATATCTATATATTAAAAGGAATATTCTTCAGCCTTAAAAAAGATCTTCTAACCTTCTACACATAAATGAGCCTGTAGAAAATATAAGTGAAATAAGAGACTCAGAAAGAAAAATATTGCATGAC
The DNA here is from genome assembly GCA_004027875.1 of Aplodontia rufa. Classification (NCBI taxonomy): domain Eukaryota; kingdom Metazoa; phylum Chordata; class Mammalia; order Rodentia; family Aplodontiidae; genus Aplodontia; species Aplodontia rufa. The sequence continues at coordinate 40,447 of PVKS010006392.1, forward strand.
TCACTTATATATGAATTCTAAAGAAAAGAAAATCTCTTAAGTCCAAAGTAGAGACATTCTAAAATAGTGGTTACTAGAGTGGGAAGAGAGTCAGGGTTAAGGAAATGGAGGAATATATTTGTGCATACAAGACATCAGATATGTAAGATTAACAAGTGTAGGGATCTTATGTACAGCATGACAATAAAAGTGGCAAACTATCACCATTTTTAGGATTCGTTAAATGAGTATATGGTTGCTACTCTTGCTATGCACACAAAATGGGTAACCATGTGAGATGATGGATTTGTTATTTTACTTCACTATCACAGCCACTGTGCTGTTCACATGCTCAGAATTTCTTTGTGAGAACAGAATCCCTTTTTCGTCCCATCATCTTCTGCCTTTAACATACACAATAACTGCTTTTGTAAAAGAGTGGGCTGGGAAGGTCTTGGGAGCACATAGTTGCTAATGTGCTTTGAGAGTGTAATTGCTATTATCTCATGAGACTGTAAGTTCCTCTAGTGCAGTTTTCAGGTCTTAATCATCTTTATATTTCCATTTCCTTTTGTAGTTTCTGAAATATAATACGCTCTCATGAAATATTTATTGTATTTTGTTGAATTGCCCTGAATCAAATGAATTAAATAAGAAGATAAATTCTAGTTCTAAGATATGATTAATTGTAAAGTTATTTAAATACAGGTCTATATTCTTCTGATCGCATGTGATTCATTCTGGATTACTCTACTTCTAAGCAGTAGGTTCTTATGCCTGAAAAATCTCTTTGCAGTGTATGTCTGTGAGTGAGTTCATGTGTTTGTGTGATAAATGGTTCTGATTATTAGGCTCAGAAAACTGAAAGCCAATCAATTTTTTCTTCCTCCTCTGTAAATAATGTTTGATTATTAATAGCTTTTTCAGGTAAATTTTACTTGTTATTTCCCCATTATCTTTGACAGTTATAAACTGAGAAGCTGAACAATACTCTACAGCTTTAATTAGCCCACAAAGCTGCTGCAACAGAGGGTCAAAAAAAATTAAATGCTCAAGCAATACAGAAATTTATTTCTTTCATGTAAGAGTAAGCAGGTTGTGGAGGTCATGGACCTCTGCTCCACCTGGTCATCCATAGATCTAGGGGCCTTCTCCCTTACTGTTGTATTTCCCCCCAAAGAAATCATTCTCAAACCTTATGTGCATCCAAACCTTCCAGAAAGCAAGTCACAACAGATTGCTAAGCCCACACCTGGAGTTTCTGATTCAGTAGGTCTAGGGGAAGGCCTGAAAACTTACATTCCTAACAACTTCTGATGTGTTAGTTGGAATAGGCTGCTACTACTGATATGGAAAGCACGTTTTTGTAAACTACTGTCTTATAACATTGGCTTATTCTGCCTGGTCCAGCCTTCTGATCATCAGCCACGTCCTTCACATTCACTCTTTATAAACATATGAAAGGAAAGAAATATGTTTTTCCAGATATTTTAATGTAAAGCCTTGTAAATAAGCATGCTCCAGAGCTCACGAGTGTGCGTGCTCGCACACACACACGTACGCACACACACATGCTTCTGCTCATTTTTCCTATTTGAGAATTTAGTCACATAACAGAGATAATGGTAATTATACAAAATGAATTGTAAAGAAAATCTTAAATATAGTTTCTAGCTGGGCATGCACTATGTTTAGTTTGGGTGCCAAGCAAAGACTAGGGAGGTTCTATTACCAAAAGGAAAAAAAAATGACAGCAATACTGGGAGTATGGGCCAGTGTGAGGCATGATGACATTCATCTTTGTCCTAACTACCATTTTTCTCACCAGGTACCTGGCACACATCCTAAATCTTACAGGAGAAATAAAGCTGTTAAGCAGATAGCTGAGCATTTTGTGGTTGCCATTAACACCCAGACTGTTCCTTAGTAAACAGATGTGCTAATAGTTTTTGAGAAAAATGAAGTACACTTCATTGACCACAACTCACTTTTGTCTAGCGTAGTGCATACGACATTCCTCTTGCCCTAGGGTGTGGAGGTATACCTGACTTGCCTCCAACCAAGACATGTACCTGTCCAAAACCCCCAATTAGGTGCACTTTGTGCAATCTTGGATCTATCTACCTCTGTTTCTTCAGTCTGATGGCAACTTCTACTCTTTACAGCTAGCTCTCATACACCAGAGCTAGGTTTTTCCAAAACAACATGGTATAGAATTGTTAGTTCAAAGATGAGAATCATGTTTACAAGGACATAATGATAATAACAGTAATAATCATGTCCAAGATTTAAGTGCTTATTTTATTCAAGCTTTGAGCTAAACATTAACATAGGATATATTCCCTATTTTCACAGATGTTCTAAGAGGTAGGTCATACAATGTTCTATATCTCCCCAGTTTATGAGAATGGATACCAGTTTATTATTACAATTGTATTAGTTGATTTGGAAGTTAGTCTGATAATCCCACTATATGCATAAAAAGAGCTTCTCAAGTTCTGATGTACTATATTTAAAATTAGTTCAGTTCTATTTCAAATATTTTAGCATCAGTTGTATCTGTTATTCATTTACCAATGTATTATGCATAGATATCATCACTTTAAAACTTATTAATAGCAAACATATATTGAGTAATTAGGACATGCTGAAACTTTTCTAGTTTGTTTGTTTAATGTGTCACACTATTAACTCATTTAACCTGAGACCACACTATGATACTAGTCATTTACCAATGAGAAAACTCAGACAGAAATCTGCTCAAGATCACAGAGCTCATAGAAGCTGAGCTGGGATTTGAATCCCCACAGCCAATGCTCTTAACTACTCTGAAACTATGTTGCCTAGCAAGATAACTTATCATTGTATTAGAAGGAGTAATAAAATAAATATAAAAATATGCTGTAATTGGATAGTAAAGAAAGGGCACAGGACTTTTCCATCCTATAAAACATGTTTTTCACTTCTGTAAGATTTTTTTGTGAAACGTATATTTTAAGACATGTTACTAGGGAGTCATAATTGAGCTCAATGGAACTGAAATGGATCTCCAAATGAGTAGACGGTACCCATCTGGTCTGTTTCCATTTCTAAAACATTTGTGATTTCACTGCACATTAGCATAAGCCCACTAAAATCATTCTCTGTAGTCATTGAAGTTTTAATGGAAGAACACATGGAACTCAGAAGCTTGTCTATTCTCTCAACTTGAATTTCTGGTTTCCCATTTTCTCTTGAACTGAGTTCAGCCAGGCTTTCATCTCATTGCACTGAAACTGTTCTTGTCAAGGTTACTCATGAGTCCACGGCCACCTCCCCTATCATTCCAACAACCATCAATACTGGACTTGGTTAGTCACTCCCTCCACCTGGCTTCTGGTTTGCAGGTCCCTCTTTCCCTCTGCTCCTTCTCAGGGTCTTCTGGGTTCTTCTAACTGTCTTCATGAACCCTGAACCCTTTGTATTAATACAGTCCTCAATCTTCACTCTTTGCTTCCCCTGTCTTCTCTGTTCTATACACATTTACTCTTGTAATTTCACATACAAGATTCCAAAGTGGTATTACTAACCTCACATTCTCCTAAAGACTCCAGTCTCATTTTCCAACTGTTCATTGGACAACCCACACAAATTCAACATTCCATCATGCACTGAACACTTTCAAAAACAAAGTCCTGATTTATACTCCCCAAATCTATTTTTATGACAATTCACCCATTTGAGTCAATGAAAAAACCCTATCCTTCCAGGGACTTCATCTGTATAGCAAATGTATATGCAAATGTATGTAGAGCCAGCATAATGCCTCACACCTAACAAGCATACATTAAACACTTTCAAAATAAATAAGAAAATAGGGTGATGGAGTGGTGGCTCCATAGTTACTGTGCTTGGCTTACATACACAAGGACGCAGGTTTGTACCCCAGCACTAAGTAACCAATGAAGTGTCCAAGCAATGAAAGCCAAATGAAAAACTAAATAATATTGATTATTTCTCTCTCTCTCTCTCTCTGTCCCTTTCTCTATAATAATGATAATAATATATAAAAATAAATAAGAAATAGCCAGGCATGGTGGTGCATGCCTGTAATCCAACTGGCTCAGGAGGCTGAGGCAGGAGGATCACGAGTCCAAAGCCAGCTTCAGGAACTTAGTGAGGCCCTAATCAACTTAGAAATACTTTGTCTCAAAATAAAATATAAGGGAGGAAGACAGATGGAAAGAGAATAGGGAGGAATCGAGGGAGATAATCAACAATGTAGCATATTCTTTACCCCCCTGAGAATCCAAATAATACTTATGCAATCATTTAATTCTGGAAAATTCACAATCTAAGCATATATATCACTTGTAGAGGCAAAATATGGAAGAATTAAGAGACTGGGGTATGGTCAATGTGGGGTTAATTCTGGTTTAAGAACAAATGCATATCATATTATCACTTTATATGCATTTATGATTGTACAATAACTCAACACCTTAATAAAAATTTAAAAAAAATAAAAAAGTTCTGGGGGGTGTTGCTCACTGGTTAAGCACCCCGACCTTCAACCCCCAGTACCAATAAATAAATAAATAAATATAAAATGATAACCAATAAAAGGAAATAGATTTGAAATAAAGGATGAGGAGTGATTAACATCGTGCTACTTAAGAGCGCTAAGAAATTTCATCTTATACAATTGATATGCTGATAGCAATGATTCTAACAATGCAAAAATTAATTTCCAATTTAGTAAATAAAATTATCAATTAAATCCATTGATTTCTAAATATCTATTATACCCGTAACATCATCTGTTTTATACTACGCAAACAATGGGTTAATAGTGCTACTACACAAGTCAGGATGTGAGTAGCTGGTCACAACCCAGGGCCTGCTACAACTCAATATCCTCATATCCCTGCTCTTGTAAAAATTTCTGCTTTTCCTGAGCTGATAGGAATTTCTTTCACTCTACCAAAAAAAAAAAATTTAAAAAGGAAAACTCAGCTGGATTTAGTTGTTTTTGTAGTTAAGAGTACTTATTTTATGGAGATAATTTTTTTGTGTCCTGATGCTATATTTTACATGCTCTGTGGTCTTCGAGAGGGTGTCTTTCTAAACTTCAGGCTAATTTTCCCATATTGTATTGGCACATCATAGTTGTTTATAATGGTGGGACTCATAGTTACATATTCATGCATGCACACAATATAACGTTATAGTTTGCTCATTACCTTTTGCCAGTATTTCTCCTTCCTCTGCTCTCCTCCCTCATGCTGTCTCTTTCTTCTACTCTGCTGATCTCCCTTTGAGTTTCATGAGACCCACCTTCACCTTTCCTTTGATTTTTCTTCTCTGGATTCTACATATGAGAGACAACTTGCAACCTTTGATCTTTTCAAACTCATTTTCGGTAGAACATCTGCCTTAGTCAGGTTTTTTGCTGCTGCGACTAAACAACCTGACAAGAACAACTTGAGGAGGAAAAGTTTATTTTGGTGGCTCACGGCTTCACAGATCTTAGTCCATGGAAGGCCAGCTCCATTCCTGGGGGCGCCACCTGAGGCTGAGCATCGTGGCAGTAGGCATGGCTCCAGAGAGACAAACAGCTCAAGGCATCACATCAAGAAGCAGAGCAGAGAGTAAAACTGCTTGTCAGATACAGAATAGACACCCCGAAGGCATGGCCCGCAATGACCCACCTCCTCCAGCCACATCCCATTATCCTACGATTGCAGCTAATCCCTACAAGCTGATTAACTCACTGATTGGGTTAAGGCTTTTACGACCCAAACATTTCATCACAGCCATGCAAATTGTCACACATAAGCCTTTGGGGGACACCTTACATTCAAACCATAGCAACATCTATATCATGTTGTGTGTGTGAACCTTCAGGGAAGACAGTGTTTTACAGCACCAAACCCACTGCCTGGTGCACCGTCAGCTAATTTTTCATGATTGCTAAGAACTTGCTACTTGATGACCATGATGAAGGAATGAACCATTGAAATGTGCTTGTTCTATCCCCTTTCCTTCCTGTGAGAATCCCATGTGAGCAGTGTGTTTCAGGCGGGTCAGGATCACAGGATGGATGAGGAGCAAACCTAAGCTAAGAAGGGCAACTGGAGTTTCTTCAAGTTGACATTATAATGTATTACAATACCTTTCTTCAAAATGCGCTTCTCTCAGCTATTTCCTTTCCATTGCTGGACCTGATTCATCTTGGGGTTCTTATTTAGGGGATCCGGGTGAGGCATGAGGGGTACTTCTGAGTGAGTATATTTTGAAACACTGGCAGTTCCAGGTCAAGCAACTCTGACCCCACACCTAGTTTTTGTTCCTGACTCTCTGCTGCTTGAGGAACATTGTACAGCAATAGACTATGTTTTGAATATGTTCCCTCTTTCTCTGATGTTCAGTAATGCCAAAACAATACGCATAAATCTTCATTCATCTAATTGCCTATTCATTTATTATTCATTTATTTCTTTAGATTTTAATAGATGTTTTCGTTTTAATATGTCCTTACTAGAAGGCAAATATACTTAGAAAGAGGCAAAGCTTAATTCTCATCTAAGAGCTTAAAGAGAGTTAATTCATATGTAGCCAAAAACAAAACTATGCCATAATTTGATAAATCATTTTATCCAAACAGCAAACTCTGTTAAAAAAGTTCAGCTTGTTGATTCATGTTAACTGAATTAACTCATGTGCCTGAATTCACCACAAGGAACGCTTGCTGTGTGTTTTGATTTGTTCTCGTACGTTGCTGCTGTTTACCTGTGGTTTGCCTCTACAAAAACAAATGAAAGAGCTAAGAAAAAACTAAGTTCGAATGAAGAGGTGGGAAAAGTCGATTCCCATTTCCTCGTCAGGAAGAATTCTTTTTGCAAACTGGACAATACTTGTTGAAGTGTTACAGCACATGGCGATTCCTCGTCTTTTCTTCAGGCCATGTGGTGTTCAATTGAACATAAGTTTAAATGTCAGAGCGCTTATTTAAGTCATTTGAAAGAGGAATTTTCAAAAGAGCATCATCTTATTAAACTGAATTCATATAAACATTTTACAATTTTCAACTGATGACTAAAAGATTGGAGACTTGGACAATTAATATGAGGCGTATGTTTGGGGAAATCAGCCTCCCTGAAGACTTCAGGATGAAGTGCCAGCTGTCTGGTTAATTTTACTGTTCTCTGCTCACTGCTGATGCCCCACTTTGGCATTGTCAATGTCAGGCTCTAGAATATTCCTTTTTCCCAGTGTCAGACTGGGGGTAAACAAATTGTTCAACTTACATGAAGGCTTTTCCTTCTCAGAACCTTGTTTGGTTTGGTTCTTCACAGATCCTGCAAGTGTGTGTGTGTGTGCGTGTGTGTGTTCCAAATGACTAAGGCTACATGCAGTGAGCTGCCACTAAGGACAGGGATAACGCCATCCCTACTTATCCACTGCTTCTGACATATGTCGAGTGCATAGAAGCATCTTTATTATCAAAACAATGCTGCTTGCTGACTGTTCACATCAATTTACACAACGGTACAGTATAGTTTCTTCGGTATCTGATATTATAAAAACAGTATATGTAAACCTGAGCATATCTGGCTGTCTACTAACTAATGTGTATGAAATTTTTGCAGTTTATTTAGGGTCATCAAGCCAGGAAATCAAAGTTTAATCATCTTGTTTTTCCCTGTAGGTTGAAAGCAGTACAAATTAAATAACTCTTCCAAGTTCTCAGCAGGAAGGAAAAATGAAAAAGCTTTTCTATGTATTGTTAAATGTCAGCAGAAGTCACATTTTAAAAATGTTTTTTTAAGATAGTATAAGCTCTAAGGTCAATGATCTCTTGTATTTATAAAAAATTTCACCCAATGGAAATGAACTAAGATAAAATGTGCATGTGGATTAGTGGTCAACTTGAAATAGTAACAAAGCAACTCAATCCCACAGAAAGAGAAGCATATTTGCCCAATGCTTTCTTAGAGTTTTCCCGAACCCTTCATAATACAACTTGTTTCTACTCTAAGTACTTCAAATTGGATTCTCAAAAAATAAGCCATAGGCCAAATAAATGCATGGCATTTGAAACCAATTAAACTATTCCCTTAGTCCCCCTACCCCATTTTATAGTAAGATATATTTTTGGTCATACACATTTTCACTTTGTTGGCTTTGGAAAATTCTCAAGAGCCTCATGGCATTTTTTGATAATAAAAAAAACTATGGTGTCAAAAATAAAAATGAAACCCCATATATCTATATATAAGCTCTCAGGCATGTGATTTGCTGAATGCACATCGACACTTTTTTGAGTTCCTGTTGCATTTTAAAAGTGTTCTGAAAGCTACGAACCTTACACAAATGGCTGTGTCTGATATTTAGAGTGAAATGGATAGAATTCTAGCTTGATCTTTTATTGCTCTTATGTGCCAGTTCCCTTGGGGACTATTGTGATTATTTGAAAGTTCATTATTTTTTCCTATCTCTCTCTTCATTTTGGTTTTTTTTTTGGTACTGGAGATTAAACCCAGGGATGCTTAACCACTGCTGAAACACATCCGTACCCATTTTTAATTGTTTTAAATTTTGAGACAGGGTCTCACGAAATTGTTGAGGTTGACCTTAAGCTTGTGATCCTCCTGTGCCAGCCTTCTGATTCGATGGGATTACAGGCTTGCACCGCCATGCCTGGTCCTAAGTCTCTTAAAAAACATGTGTGCTGCAAGACAAAATAAGTGACCGCATATTTCTTCTATTTTGCTTTTCCCACATGCACTTAACTATCATCCCACATCTGTGTGCAAATGTGTCATAAGTTAATACCAAAATTCAAATTTAAACATCCAGTTGGTACCAAGAGAACTAAGCAAGTGTATCTTCTTTCTTCCTGTGTCCTGCAGATGATCTTCGATGGGATAGACTGTGATTACTTTTCTAGCACTTACAGGTTATAGATTAAGACAATATAGGGGCTGGAGCAGTGGCTCAGCTGCTATGGGGCTTGCCTGGCGTGCATGAGGACACAGGTTAGAACCCCAGCACCACTTGCACAACGAAGTATTGGAGCAATGAAAAGCACATGAAAAACTAAATAAAATTGATTCTCTCTCTCTCTCTCCCTCTTTTAAAAAAAAAATGTAAAGCAAGGCCTCCCCCGAAGAAAGCAGGTGAGGAAGGCATTCCTCCTGTTCCCTCTGAACACTGTCTTGTCCCAGAAGACTCCTCGCATGCAGCCTCCCTAAACTCAGAGCTGTTCTCACTTACCCATTGGTCTAGTATTCTGTCCCATGCCTTCCAAGAACTGTTCAAATACATTCTTGTCTCTGATTCTTCAAAAAACATCATTTGACGTATTTTTGCAAAGACAAATATGTTGATCAATCTATGAATTTCAAAGAAAATTTTACTTAACGTGAATTTATCAGCATGCATACAATGTAGAAGGATCACCAGTCTTTCAGACACTCATTTTTTGTTTTGTTTTGTTTTGTTTTGAAGAAAGAGGGGACAGTGAGAGAGAGAGAGAGAGAGAGAGAGAGAATCAATATTTATTTAGTTTTTCACATGGCTTTCGTTGCTCCGAGACTTCATTGCATATGTGGTGATGGGGTTTGAACTTGCATACTTGTGCATGCCAGGCAAGCACCGTAACCACTGAGCCCCCGCTCCAGTCCCCAGAGACACATTTTAAAAACTGCTGGAGTTCTGTAGTACTAAACGACATCCAAACTAAATAAACACTATGAAACATTTTTACACTTGAAAAACTTTCTTTAAACTTAAAAGAAGAACAAAAAATAATTTAACAACCACCTATATTTTAACACACAAAATTAATAGGTATGATTTTGGCAGATTTACATCATGCACATATGTGTGTCTATATTGATATTTATGTATATATTTATATACACATAAATGTATGTATATTTTGTATATACTCAGTCATATATATATACACACAATATATAACCCATATTCTTATATATATATATATATATATATTTGTTTATATATATATTGTTCCCATATTCACCCTTGCTGAAGGTCATTTAGCTGTCATTTTTCAATTGATAAAGCAAAGGCATTGAAAGCTTAATGGCTGCACCAATGGCTCACCTGGTCAGGACAGGATTTGAATTTTAATCAGCCTTTAACAGCTCTATTACATGAATATATCAGTGCTCCTAACTCAACCCTACTGTTCATGCTGACACCAAACATCATCAAAATTTGATTTTCTCCCTACTATGCCACATGGCAGGTATATTAAGCAAATTCTATGCTAAATAATAATTATAAAAATAGCATTTTGTGGTATTTTTTAATTTAAGAGGCCTTTATATTTGATTTGTTTCATTTTAGTGACCTACAAAAATTAATTTGAAACAGTTGGTATATTTGAACAATTTCATCATAATTTAAAATTTGACTAACACACATGCTGAGATGGGATTTGGCTAATGGTTGTGAAAAGGGAATATTTTGCAAATCAATATGAAAGCTTTAGCCAGATTCATTTTCATAAATACTAAAACCAATATTTACTGGCTTGAGTTATTGCTCTCATAGGACTTATCTAAGTTAAAATAATAATTTTGGCAAGGGATTAGTTCATAATATGGCATAATTGCCATTAGGTCTTTAAAGATTATCTTAAATTTTTAAGTAAGGTTTTTGTTTTTTTCTGGAAAACAATAAATAGCAGTAGTACCCACATGAAAATGATTGTTTTAAAAATATTTCAGACTCATTTGACTCAGCTAGGTTGTGAAGAACACTTATGTTGTACCTTACTTCCCCAAACCTAGCGAGTAATATTCTATGAAACTATTTTTATATTTAATGGAATTTTCTTCATCAATTGTCCACATATAACCATTTAAACAACTAGCCGCAGAATATTAATTTTCCTGTTTGCTTGCCAAAATATAAAATGGTATAAATGACAATGTAAGAAGAATCCATAACCAAACGAATACAAGTAAACTAGTAAACTACCTCAAATATTTATACATCTGCTTCTATATAAACAACTAAGTTCATTTAATTTAATAAAACATGTGTATTCCTTACTCATTTAATTAAAGGAAATCATTATCTTAGGATAATATGTTAAGAAAAAGATATTCTAAAGCAATCCTTTATATACTCTCAACTACATTAATAAAAAGTACAGGTGCTTCTTAATATGTTTCTTTTCATTATTATTATGGTCACAAGTGATCTAAAGAAATGGTCTAAGTATTCCAGGCTCTGGCTCATCTTACCTCAACAATCCAACTAATATCTCAAGAACTCTCACTTATGTTTGGGAACTTTGATGCCTTGCTTAGCATCCTGAAGATGGCTCCCAGGGTGGGCAAAATCAGGGCTTATGTTCTCCTGGCTATTTATGTCTCAAGACTTGTTTTCTTCTCACCTTGCTTCCTGAGCCTACTCTACTTCACCATTTGCCAGGACTACCATTCATCTGTCTTAATTTTTGAGCAAAATATCAATAATGTAATACTGTGACATATGGTGAACCTCTGCCCGACTTTTGGAATATTCTGGAATTCTACTTTGCTGCTCAAAGAAAATAATCTTAAATATTCAACTCCCTGTTTTGCAAAGTTATTTGATAAAGATGGTGATGAAAGAAATATTTATAAGTGTAAGATACAAAACAGTGAACTTCCTGGGAGTATCTGCGTTAAGAATGGGTTGGTAACTTCTTTACAGTTTATCTGACACTGAGTCAGTCAGGGAATTCCTAAGAGAATCTTGGCTGTCTTCTTTCTCCTTTCAGCTAAGCCTGAGCCATTTTCTGGTACTTTCTCAGCCATGCACTCAGCTTTCCCCTTCTCTCCGAGTCTCCCCTTTCCCCACTTATTTCTCATATATATCTTGAGATTGCTTTCTTTCTTCACCCAAATTTCTTGTGTTTAGGTGATTCTCTTAAATATACATTCACAACCAAAAGATTAATTTATAAGTTATTCTAAATTGAAATGTCATTTAATTTAGCTGGGTAATCCAAAAGAATATGAAACAAAAAGGTATTATTTTTATCTTTTCTTTGCCCAAATTTAATCACCTATTTTTTTAGTAGCTCTATTTTTTTGTGTGTGTGTGTGAACCATTTGAATTCTTTGAAGAGTTTATTATATAAAGTATCCTAAGTTATAACTGGATGTATTGTCTGGTTTATCAGATATCAAACATCTGCCAATCATCTGGACTGCAGAGAAAAAAAATAAACAATTTGCTTCAGAATAATAATGTGTGGCTTTCAGAGTTTTAACCTGAACTTTTTTAAAATTAGCTTTTCAGTTCTCTAGAAATTGTAATCTTTATTAACTTATATAAATGCAATGCTCCTTCCTTAATAAATTTTCCTTGGAAATATCAGCAAAATTTATTTGCAACCCCGTTTTTATGCCAATAGTGTATTCAGTGTTGCAGCTTGCACAAGTATAATTCTTGCCCCAGAACTTTCACTGTATAAATATTGAAAAGAAAAATGCTCTGCAATTACTCTGCATTTTGCTTCTAATTGTTCTAATTACCTCATTTCTCAAGAAATATTTATTCCTCCGCTTTGAATTTCATCGCCTTATTGTTTAGAGAGAGGAGGAACATTATTCCCCAGCTCCTTCCTTGGAAACATATGATTGTTTGGGGTGGAGGAGAGACTTCTTTACTACTGTATATTAAGCAGTGCACTTCCCATAAAGATTACTTTTAAAGTCATCAAAGATGTGACATTTATGGAATCAAAATATGAAAGAAGGATTGTGCAGTGGGGTAATGGCAGTATTTGCTGCTTTACATAAAGCACTTTCCATGATGAATCGATTAAAAAGGCCAGGAGCAGAGTTAAACAGATTTCTATGGATCTCATCCAGATAGCATTTTACGAGCCTGTCTCACTCAGTGCCAGGAAAACTGTAAATAAGTTTCTGACCCTTCTTTAGAACAGATACTCCCAGAAACTCCACTGTTTTTTAGCTTAGAAAACATTTGTTTCATCACATCATTATCATCAGAACCATCTAATGATCTCCTGTTAAATCCAGACAAAGTATGTTTCTGAGCATTTTAAAAATATTTTCTGGAATACTCACGCCAAGTTTTAGCGGCACATGGTCATGTCTTCATTTAAGAGTTGAGGACATTGAAATTTAGGATGTTAAATCATATTTGCAACTTGTAGAATTGTGTCTATTTGATTTCAACACTAGGAATAACGTTATTCTACAGTGAATTGTTTTCATAATCTAACATCACTGTTACAAGCCACATTATTATATAATGAAATTCTGAATTCAAAAACTACTAGATGACACTGAGATGATCAGGTTCAACTTATAAATTTCAGCATGCCCATAACCATAAGCTTCATATCATAAAATGTCATTAAAATTTAATTACACATTTTCTTTATGATTGTGTGTGTGCATATATATGTATATATATGGATAAACACACATACACATGCAGGGCCCATGTTGACCTTCTATCTTCTCTTTTGCATATTCTTCTACAGATGATCGAAAGCCTTTAGTATCATGTAGTAGCCCAGGACTGTGAGGATCCTGGAAGAAAATGAAACACACAGAGAGAGCTCCTAGACTGTCCCGTTTTCTCCCTGGGGGCATTTTAATGCCACAGACCCAAACAGAGTCAAAGTGTTTCCAAAGTCAAAGAGGTAGGGAAGGGTGTTCCAAGATGTGGAATGGGCTGGAATGTGTTAGATAAAATGCTGGAGAAGAGGAACTGCAGGGTGGAGATGGGGCAGAAGTGGGCAGATACTCCAAGCCCTTAGCTGGACATTCAAAGGGGAGGACTGCAGAAGGCACAGCAAAGAGGAGACTGGTAAGGAACTGAGAGGGAATGTGGGGCAAAAGCTGTGTAGTTCTGGGGAATACTGGACAAAAAAAACAGGAAACCCATATGATCACCTCAGTAAGTGGTAAAACCGCTCACTCAGCAAACTAGGAGTAAAAGGGAATTTTCCCAAATTTTAAGAATTTTAGCAAAACACCTATTGTATTTTGAAGTGACTGACCACTTTTTTACTAATATCAAAAATAACAGAAGTCGTGTTCACTCTGGTCACTTCTGTTAGACATCGCACTACAAATCTTAGCCTGCGTAAGATGATCCCCACAAAAAAGTAAAACGCATGAAAATTTGAAAACAAAGTAGAGCATCATTTTTTGCACATGACATATTCATCTTCATAGAAATCCTTAAAGAATACAAAACATACTTTTCAGCAAGAGCACAGATACAAAGTTAATATGTGAAATTATGTTTCCATAGAATAGCAACAATTTGTGAAATATCAAATTAAAATCTTACCATAGCATCAAAACACCATGCTCTAGAATTTAATATAACAAGAGGTAATATATATATATATATACATATATATATATATATCACCTATTATATATATATATATAAACTATCAAATATGTCTGAAACTGAACTCTGAGAAACTGAATTATGTCATGAATTGGAAGATTGAGTATTCTCCTTAAATTGATACATCAATTCAGTGCAATCACTCTCAAAATTGCGGCAGGATTTCCTGAACAAAAAGGCACATTGATTCTGAAATTCATGCACCAATTCACAAACATAGAAAAGCCAAATTATTTTTAACTGGAGAAACAAAGTTGGAGGACTCCAGTTAATCAAAGTGAAGATTCACTACAAAGTCACAAGTATCATAACAGTGTGGTGTGGACAATAGAATAGAAAACTATACCATGAAGATTATACAAAATCTAGAAAAAGATCTTCTGTTCAACTGATGTTTAGCAAAGGCACCAAGAAAATTCAAATAGGGAAAGGAAAGTCTTAAAAATTACAAGTCTAATATACTCATGCAGGCATTTAAATCTTAAATTTAAAAAAATGGTAGTCTGACAACTGGTTCAACAAAAAGCGGGAAAATAAGCCTCTATTCCTACCTCCCATCCTGTCAGAAAACCGTTCAAGATGTATTAACACATAAAAAGGAAACCCAGACCTTGGGGTTTTCAGAAGAAAACATGGTGGATTATCTTCCTCACCTTGGAGAAAACTTTTTTGAAGAGGACATGAAAATAATTAACTAAAAAAAAAAAATTGAACTTTGTACAAAATTAAAATGCCATTGGTTAAAAAAATATTATTAGGAAGACTAATACACAAATTACAGACTGAGTAAATATTTTCACTATGTGTATACATGTGTATGTGATAGATCATAATACAAGATATACATGAAACTTTTTTAATTCTATTTTTTTAAAGAAAGAGTAACAGTGAGAGAGAGAGAGAGAATCAAATTTTTATTTAGTTTTCCATCTGGTTTTCATTGATCCGTTACTCGTTGTGTACATGCTCGGGTTCAAACTTCATGCCAGGCAAGTACTATATAACCACTGAGCCACCACTCCAGCCCCACATGAAACTCTTTTTTTTTTTTTAAGAGAGAAGGACAGTGAGAGAGACAGAGAGAGACAGAGAGAATCAATTTTTATTGAGTTTTTCACATAGTTTTCGTTGCTCTGACACTTAGCTGTGTATGTGGGTGCTGGGGTTTGAACCCGTGTACATGTGCATACCAGGCAAGCACCATAACCGCCAAGCCACCGCTCCAGCCCCCACATGAAACTCTTAAAGAGGCATATAAATCAAAAATTTAAAATAGTTGCACAGACATTTCAAAAAAGAAGATAGCTGAATGGCCAGCAACCACATGGAAACATTCAGCATCCTTAATCATCACAGAAATACAAATTAAAACTATAATGAGATAGCACTTCACAATCAATAAAATTGCTAAAATTATTTTTTAAAATATTGATATTACCAAATCCTGGCTAAGTCACAAAGCAACTAGTGCTCCTGTACAATGTTGCTAGGAAATACAAAATGGTACCACCACATGAGCAAGTTCTTTGGTAAGTCCTTAAACATTAATCACATATCTACCTTGTGGCTCATGACTTTCAATCCCAGGAGTAGATGCAAAAGACATGAAGTACATGTTCATACACAAATGAAAAAAAAAGATGTACATGAGAAGATTTGTGGTAACTGCACTCATACTATCTCAAGAGCTGGATGCAGCCCAATATCCATTAAGAGAGAGTGGGTAAACAAATGATGTATACTCAACAATAAGTAAATACTAGAACGTTGCATTTGGGTGGTGGAGACTGAGTAGAAAGGGAAGTAGGGAAATTTTTGGAGTCGTTGAAATATTTTATATCTTGACTGGGATGTTGGTTATATAGGTGTATGTATCAAAATGTACCAGATTGTGTATATAAAATCTGCACATTTCACTATAAGTTTTACCCCCAAAATATGAGGAAAAAAATTGTATGAGAATGATATGAGTACTTTAGAGAACTAAAAAAAGAAAGGTATTCACAATAAGAAAATATGGTAGTAAAATGCTAATGAATATATATTCTCTCTTTGAGAATCCAACATGCTCAAAGGTAACTGGAAAAATATTATTGGATGTTACACTCTATAGACAATGTATATACGATACATTCAGTTACTTTTCTTACATCTCAGATCACTACCTCTGCTTATTTAAGGTTGGTCTAAAATGAAAAAAATACTTTTAAACTTTTTAATTAGTTCTAAACCACTTGAAATACAAATTTTGTCAATAAATATACTATTTATCAAATATCTACGTGGAGAAAACTTTATTCCAAAAGAAAAAAAAATCAAAGGTCATGAGAACAAACATAATAGACAACTTTAATAAAAGTAATGACATGATCTTAATTATAGAAATGAAATTAAACACCATGTGAAAGTAACTCATTCACTTACCACATCAAATAGCCAAAAAAATTCTGCTTTTATAACATTTTTTTTTTCAGAGTTTAGGACTTTTAATTTGTCCTAAAGTTACTGAAACAAAAAGCATAAAACATTCTGCCTTCTTTTACAACCCCCAAATGCAAAAACAAAATCAAACAAAACAAAAACTATTTGTATGAAAAAAATAGTTTTATTAATGAATGAAACAATATAAATTCAAAACTCACAGATAAGGGTTAGCTCTTTCACTCATCTTTTTAAAAAGTTTATATGACTATCCAGTCAAAACCAACAGGGCATCTCCTTTGAAATGTTATCTATATGGATTTCCAAGTAGACCACAAGACTGTACACTGTCTTGGAATGTCCTCAGAAGGCTCTGTCATTCAACAAGTAACAGAGTGAAAAAAAACCAGAGTCCTTTATTTCAAATGGAAGCAGGAAAGACAGGAACAGAAGAAACTATTCAAATTGTGTCTTTTTTCCTTGTGGCTTGCGGCCTCCTCCTCCTTCTCTCCCTCCAGGCCTCGACAACCAAATCCACCTCAGCCCCCACAACAGACTCTGAAATCTCCTCTGCCTCTACCACCACCTCCAAAGCCACTGTCCCCTTTAGGTTTGACCCAGTCCAAGGTAACTTTGTTTCCATCAATCTCATCATCTTCCATGGCCTCTCTGAAAGCTTTGGTATCTTCCTCACTGTTGAAGTATACAAAACTAAACCTTTTGGAGGATCCAGTTTCTTGGTCAGTGACTATCCTTGCATGAACAGAGCCATCAAATGATTCCTTTAAGGTCTCTTCAGTGGTATCCTCAGACAGACCTTTGACAGAGTTTCTGATGGCTGGCTTATGTTAGGTGATCCCCTGGGTTCTTGCAACTCCAACCTGATTGCTCTGCCCTCAATTTCCCTTTTATTACAGGAATTTAAAGTTTCTTTTGCATCTTTAAGTGAAGCAAACTTTATAAATGCATGCCCTTTAGATTGGCCTGTTTGATTCTGGGGTACTTTGATAAAAGTTGCCCTCTCAAATTCTTTCTGAAGTGTTTCTTCGGGAGGTTAAGTGGTTGCTTAATACCAGAGTTTTTGATTCACCACCCCAAATGCAATTCTTTCCACCTCTATAGCCTTGATTTTGACCTTTCTCTCCAGTATAGTAGAGGGAAACAGATCACCCATCCATCCCTGTGCCCTGCTTTTCTTCAAACATTTTCTCTGCATCAAACTTCTGTCTTAAATTCAATACAAGCAATCCTTTTACTCTTCCCATCCTTGCTGACTAATCTGATCTCCATGGTGTCTTCAAATACTTCTTTTAATTCACCCTGAGTGATTTTGTAAAGGAGATTTTTGGCCAAAAATGTTCTTGCATCTCGATCTTTCTTGCTGCATTTTCCTTTTGGCTTCTCTAGTTTGAATTAATTGCCAAAGAGTTTTAAATCACTGAGTTCCAAGGCTTTTTCTAGGTCTTCAGCAGATTCAAAATCCACACAGGCAAATTCCTAGCTGTTCCAATTCTAACTTCCACAGCAGCAAAATCATTGTTAGCAAGAAGTTCACTGACACCAACAAATCAGGAGCAGATTTGTTAAAATTCAGGTTTCCAAAAAGATATTTAAAAAAATGTAGTTGATTCTGTGCCTTCCACCTTCTGTTTATTGCTTCAGGAGCTACCTTCTGTCTGGTATTTCCTTCTTTTGTTTTCCAGGTGTTTCTTTGAAGGGCTCTCCTTTGTCCTCCTCCTTCCCCTCCTCCTCCACTTCCTGTTCCTCCCTACTCAGTCATGCTCTTGGCTTCCCCTGGTACAGCTTTTAGAACAGCTTGCTTCCTTGGGCTGGTGTGATCTCCATCGTTTCTTCTTCATCATCATCTCCTCCTCATCTTCATCCTCTTAAGCAGGGGCAGCTGCTGCTGCCTTCATCACTGCTGGTTCAAATTCTTCCTCTTCTCTACCCACCTCCCCCTCATCGTCATCTTCCTCACTGTCCTCGTCATCACTGTCATCCTTCTGAGCAATCTTGCCATTCTTTGTCCCCTTGGCTGGAGTGACAGCTCCCTTTTTACTAGGGGCTGCTACAAATGCTTTGCCTAGAGTGGCTCCCTTCTTGCCAGGTGTTGAGACTGCTTTGGCTGGTGTGGCCGCTTAGCTTTTGCCTAGGGTGACAGCCATTTGCTTGGCAGGTGTGGCAACGGCAACCTTTTTATGGTGAGAAACCACTACCTTCTTTACTAGAGTTGTGGTAGCCTTCTTGCCTTTGTTCTGAAGGATGACAATGTCTTCTGCCATTTCTTCATCTTAAATATTTTCTTCCACTTCCTTTGGGGGGAGCCATTTTCTTGGGGTCACCTTGAGTTTTACCTGACTTTGCAAGCTTCACCATGATAGCAGGTTACGACAACAGAGTGTATGGGCGAGTGGCACAGATGAACCTGGAGGAAATGAAGCAACAACCGTAGTGGTACTGCTTTTATATTAAACATCTATAATATTTAACAAAACAACTTGCAGTTGAAAAATTATCTCACATCCGTCAAAGTAGAGAAGAGATACATTAATTTTTTTTCAAAAGTTAATATAATGGATTTTGGTCCTGGCAGGCAGGCACCCAGGACAGTACTGAGGAGGACCCCTCCACCCAGAGCTGTCCCTCCCACCTGGCCCATAGGCTGAGGACTCTGGTCCCAACTGGCAGGTGCCCACGACAGCTCTGAGAACCCATTCACCCGGAGCTGCCCAACCCACCCACCCTGTGTGCCCAGGGTTATGGTTCTGGCTGGCAGGTCCCCAGGACAGCATGAGGAGGATGCCCCTGCCTGAGCCTGCCAGCCACAGTGTATACCTGCCATGTCCAGATATATTGGGTCCATCCCTGCCACCAGGGATCTCAGGTCCTATCACAATGTGTATAGGCCCACACCTCTAAGAACCTTTCCACGCCTCTATGAACCTAGGACATAACAACACACCCCGACTACTGAACTTCAATAATCCAGCAGGCTGACACAAGACCAAACAGGTTACAGACCTGCACCCTGGAACCTTGATTCAAAGGTGCAGCAAGAGGAGGCACCAGGCAGAAGCAGCTTTCCAGAAGAAGGTGGTTATCAGAGGGGTGGTGTCTGACCTGACCCTTTCACCTGCAAGGAGAAGCACCAGAAGGTCTACCTTGCTTCCCCACAGGAAATCTCAATTCAAAGGTCCAGAAGAAGCTTTTAAAAAATGAGGAATCAAACTACAAATGGTTCACCTCAAACCTACAACTCCCCAACGAAGGAACCCACAGACAGCAGTGGGATGAAAACTTAGACAAAATTATCAACAATACAATTACTAAAAGGAACAATGAACTAAAAGAAAATTTAATACAGGGACTAAGTGAGAAAACTCAAGAGATGAAAAACTCTACTATCAAAGAAAAAGACATACTGAAAAAGAAAGTAACAGAACAAAAATCTGCAGTCAATCATAACAGAGGAACAAAGGAAGAATTTAATAATAGAGTAACTTCTATGGCAAACAGAACCTCAACTCTGGAAGAAAAAACTTCCAACAATGAAGATAGGCTAAGTTAGCTTGAGCATATGGATGACAAAAAGAAAGAAAAAAAAGAAAGAAAAACAAAAAAAACCCAAAGCATGAGCAAAATTTTCAAATGTCTGGGATGAAATCAGAAGAAATAATAAAAGAGTAATTAGACTATAAGAAGAATTCAAAATGCGAATGAATGCCTCAAAGAACATTCTCAATGAAATTGAGATTTTTCCCATATTAAAATAGAGTCAGATAGTCTCATCCAGGAAGCTTATGGGGCACCCAATAGGTCTAATCAAAAGAGAAACTCATTGAAACACATCATTATCAAAACGTGAAACCGGAAAATCAAAGAAAGAATATTAAAAGCTGAAAGATAGAAATGCCAAGTCACATTCAGAGGTAAACCAAAAACGATCATCTCTGACTTTTCAACTCAGACCCTAGAAGCAAGAAGATCCTGAAAAGAGATATTTCAGTCTCTGAAGGACCACAACCTGCAGCCTAGAGTACTACACCCAGCAAAACTGAGCTTCAAATTCAAAGGGGGAAATAAGAACATTTCATGATAAGATCAAACTTGAAGCATTCATTAACAGAAAAACAGCCTTACAAAGAATTCTCAAAAATAAACTCCAGATAAAATAACAATCAAACAATCCTCAAAACCCACAAACAGAGAAAATTCAATCAAGTACATGCTATCAAAAGACAAACAAGACAGCACAGAACTTACCAATAAAATTTCATAACTATGAACCACAACCACATAACTGTCCTAATACTGAATGTGAATGTTTTCAATGCACAAATCAAAAGATAGAGATTAGCAGATTAAATCAAAAAGCAACCCATCATTATATTGCTTACAGGAGAATTATCTTACAGCCAAAGACATCCACAGATTGATGGTGAAAGGATGGAAAAATATTTTCCAGGCTTATGGCCCAAGAAAGCAAGCTGATGTTGCAATACTTGTGTCTGACAAAGTAGATTTCAACTGAAATTTAATCACAAGAGATAAATAAGGCACTACACCATAATAAATTGAATAATACATCAGGAATGTATAACCATAGTAAAAGCTTATGCTCCAAACACCAACACTCCCAAATATGTGGAAAAAAATACTCCAGGACATAAAACCACATATGATCCCCAACAAGATAAAACTGGGAGACTTTAATACTCCTCTATCACCAATAGAGAAATCATCAAAGCAAATAAACAATAAAGACATCTCCAGCCTTAGCAACTCCATAAATCACCTGGACTTCCAAGAAAGAATGTATATAATATTGCAACCCAAACTAGCTGAGTTCACCTTCTTCACAATAGCATATAGATCCTTCTCCAAAGTTTATCATATTTTAGTACAAAAGGAAATCTGAGCAAATATAAAAAAGTGGATAATATCCAGTGTATCCTACCAAATCATGACACCATGATCTAGCAGCAAACAGAAAAAATTATAACAGAAACCATGCATATACATGAAGGTTGAATAATACCCTATTAAATGAAGAATGGGTACAAGAAGAATTGAGTGAAGAAATCAAGAAATTCTTAGAAGCAAATGAGAATGAAGACACAATATATCAAAACTACTAGCATAGCATAAAAGCAATCTTACAGGGAAAATTTATAGCATTGAATGCCTACATTAAAAATCAGGAGATATATCAAATAAATAAGCTTATACTCCACCTAAAATCCCTAAAAGGGGAAGAATAATCTAATCTCAAAGCCAGCAGAAGGCAGGAAATAATATCAGAGATGAAATCATGAAATAACAAACAAACAAACAAACAATAAAAAGAGTCAATGAAACAAGGAGCTGGTTCTTCAAACAACTGAATGAAATTGACCAACCCCTAACCAATGTTAATAAAGGAAGGAGGGGAAGCAAATCAATAAAATCACCAATGAAAAAGGAGTGATCACCACTAACCCCATGGAAACCCAATGGATTATCAAAACCTATTTTGAAGAACTACATTCCTCTGAATCAGATAATCTGGAAGACATGGGTAAATTTTCTAGACATATACAACTTTCCCAAATTGACAGAGATTATTTTGAAAGCCTAAATAGCACAATAACAGGAACTGAAATCAATAGAACAATTAAAAGTCTTCCAGGGGGCTGGAATGGTAGCTCAGCAGTTACAGCACTTGCCTGGCATGCATGAGGAAGCAGGTTCAAACCATAGCACAATGTACACAACAAAGTGTCAAAGCAACAAAAACCACATAAAAATAAAATTTAATCTCTTCTCTCCCTCTCTCTCTCTCTCTCACTGTCACTCTTTTTGGAAAAATAAATAAACAAACAAACAAAAAAACTTCCAAGAAAGAAAAGCCCAGGACCTGATGGATTCCCTGCTGAATTTTAGCACACCTGGAGGAAGAGC
The DNA here is from genome assembly GCA_004027875.1 of Aplodontia rufa. Taxonomy (NCBI): domain Eukaryota; kingdom Metazoa; phylum Chordata; class Mammalia; order Rodentia; family Aplodontiidae; genus Aplodontia; species Aplodontia rufa. The sequence goes on from PVKS010006392.1 coordinate 63,196, forward strand.
TAATACATCTCATTATTAAGAAACTCCAAGAAATTGAAAAGGAGGGAATTCTCCCACTTTTCATGAGACAACCATGATCAGGTACCAAAAACCAACAAAGACACATCAATAAAATGAAGCTACAGACTAATATCCCTTATGAACATAGATGCAAAAATCCTTAATAAATAGCAAACTACATTAAAAAACAAATTTAGAAGATAATTCATCAGAATCAACTGGGCTTCATTCCAGGGATGCAAGGCTGGTTCAACATATGCAAGTCAATAGATGTGATTTATCACTTAAGCAGAATTAAGGACAACAACAGTATGATCATCTCAATTAATGCAGAAAAAGACTTCATTAAAATTCAGCACCCATTTGTGATAAAACTCTGGAGAAGATAGGGATCAAAGGAACATATCTTAACTATGTTAAGGTCATATATATCAAACCCACAGCTAGTATAATACTAAATGGAGAAAAGCTGAAAGAATTTCCACTAAACTGAGGAACAAGACAAGGCTACCTGCTCTCATAACTTTTATTCAATAGTCTTTAAGACTGTAGCTGGAGCAATCAGGCAAGAGAAAGAAATCAAAGGGATGAGAATAGGAAAATAAGAAGTCAAATATAACTTTTTGCTGATCACATAATCCTCTATCAGGAGAACGCAAGAAACTTCACCAGAAAAGTGCATGAGCTTATAAACAGATTTAGCAAAGTGGCAGGTTACAATATCAAAATTCATATATATCAATAGCTTTCCTATATGCTAACAATAATAGGGGAGAAGAAGAAATCAGGACATCTGCCCCATTCAAAATATTCTTAGAAAATAAAATATTTGGGAATTAATATAACAAGGGAAGTAAAAGACTTCTACAATGAACATTATTGAATACTGAAGAAAGAAATTGAAGAAGACCTGAAAAGATGGCAAGATGTTCCATGTTCATGGTTAGGCAGAATTAATATAATTAAAATGGCCATTCTATCAAAAGTGCTGTGCAGATTCAATTCAATCCCCATCAACATACCAATGTAATTCTTTTCAGATACAGAAAAATCAATTCTCAAATTCATTTGGAATATTAAGAAACTCAGAATAACCAAAACATTACTAAGCATGAAAGACAAAAACAGGAGATCTCATAATACCAGATCTAAAATTATACTGTGGACCTATAATAATAAAAACTGCATAGTATTGGTATCAAAAGAGGAATGAAGATCAATGGAATAGAGCAGAAGATTCTGAGACAAACCAGAAATCTTTAAGCATCTGACATTTGACAAAGGAGGTCAAACTATAATGTGGATGAATGACAGCTTATTCAACAATGGTGCTGGAGAAACTGGAAGACACTTGCAGAAATTTGAAATTGGATCCTTATGTCTCACTTTACACAAAAATCAAATAAAAATGGATAAAGGAAGTACTAATTAAGCCAGTTACCATATAACTGCTAGAAGAAGAATTAGGAACAACACTCCAGCATATAGGAGTTGGCAATGACTTTCTCAACAAGACTCCAAAAGTGAAAGAATTAAAGTCAAGAATTAATTAGTGGGATGCCATTAAATTAAAAAGCTTTTGCTCAGCCAAGGAATCGGTCAAAACTGTCAAGACAGAACCTACAGAATGTAAGATAATGAGAGAAAATGAGAGATAATGATAGCCTCTGAATCCTCCAACAGGGGACTAATATTCAAAATTACAAAGAACTCAAAAAATTGGATATCGAAAACACAAACAATCCAATCAATGAATGGGCCAGAAAGCCAAACAGAAACTTCTCAACAGATAATACATGAGAAAGTGTTCTAAGTCAATAATAATCAGAGAAATCCAAATCAAAACTACATTATGATTTCACCTCACTCCAGGCAGATTGGCAAAGATGTAGAATATAAACAATAACAGATGCTGGAGGAGCTGTGGGGAGATAGGAACACCAGCACACTGTTGGTGGAAATGCAGACTGGTATAGTCCCTCTGGAAAGCAGTGTGGAGACTCCTCAAAACATTAGGGGTGGATTCACCAAACTGGCCATCTCTCTCCAGGGTATTTTCCCAGAAGAATGTAATCAGCATATTACAGTGACAAAGCAAAATCAAATGGTCATAGCAGCTCAATTTATAATAGCTGAATTATAGAATCAACCCAGATGTCCATCACTGGATAAATGGATCCAAAAGCTCTGAAGCTCTGAAGTACATATGTACACATATATACATATATATGTATATATATATTTATACACAGAGAGAGAGAGACACACACTTGCACAATGGAGTTCTACTCAGCTATTAGAAACAACGGATATATGGAATTTGAAGGTAAAATGTATGACAATGGAAGAAATTATGCTGAGGAAAATTAGCCAAAACCAGATTCTCAAGGATCAAATATTTTCCCTCATTTGTGGAGGCTAGAGAAAAACCCAGGCTTGGATAAAATTCAAGCTCATGTAGTAGATATGGGGGGTAGGGAAGAAAAGGGAAGGACAGGAGAGGGAGGGATGATAAGAAGGATTCTGGGGGAGCGGAATTCATAATGTAGCTTACTTTTAACTCCCCCAGTATACCAAATAACACTTATGTGAACATTTAAGGCTGGAAAATGAAGAAAAATATATGTATATACACATACATATACACATTTATATTTTTATGGGGGGAATATAGAAGAGTCAAGAGACTGAGGTGTGTATGATATGGTCATGATTCTGGCTAAGCATCAGGGGCATATCATCTTGGTACTACAAATTCATTTATGATTGTACAAAAACTCAGTCCTCAATAAATTTTTTAAAAAAATTTAACATAATGGCACTGTCATTTGCAACCAAAACCTTCAACTAGGAATATATGTTAGTTACTATTCAACAAAGAGTGATGGATGATCCACTGTATTCTGGGAACTGTGCACTGTCTGGAAATATAATAGTAACAACATCACAAGTTAGGATAGTTTGGCATGAAGGTACCTGTTGTAAATATTGTAAGCACTTTAATAGATCTGTATTCAAATATGGTATTGCTTTGAATTTTTAAATTGATAGAGTTCTCTAGGAAAACATTCAAAAGGAAATAATAAAAAGCTCCCAGTCATACATAGACATTTGTATTCTAGAATCTATTAAGAAATTGAGTACAGGGGCTGAAGCAGTGGCTCAGCAGTTACAGCACTTGCTTGGCATGTGCGAGTACGCAGGTTCAAACCCCAGCACCACATACACACCGATGTCTCAGAGCAGGGAAAGCCACATGAAAAACTGAAAATAAAATTTATTCTCTGTCTCTGTCTCTGTCTCTCTCTCTCTCTCTCTATTTCTCTCTCTCACTGTCCCTCTCTCTTAAAAAAAAAGAAAAGAGAAAAGAAATTCAGAATAATATAGGCCCAAGAAAGAAAGGTAAGGGATCTGGAGAACGGGAGGAGGGAGGAAAGAGGTGCAGGGTGGTGGGTATTGACCAAATTATATTGCTGTATTGTGTGCATCTATGAATATGTGACAACAAATCCCATCATTATGTACAACTATAATGCATCAATAAAAAAGTAAGAAAAATCAGAAATTGAGAACAAACTGCCCAAACATAGTGACTAGTTAAGTTAGTCTTGATACATGTGTACTATGGAAAAATACGTAATTCTTAAACAATACATGTACAGTAGGTTACAAATACACCTGACTTACAGCAAGATGTTTTGTCTTTGTCTATGTCTCCGTTTTTCCATTCCAAAATAGCACAAAAAATGTCTCCCTCACTTAACTTGCAGGATATTTGGAGTGATTAAAAGATGGAGTGTAAATACAATGTCTTAAAAAGATCAAAATATTAAAAATTAAAAAACCCACTCTGAATAAAATGGGAAATTAGTGGGTGAAAACACTTCCTCTATATTCCCAGAGAAAACAATAAAACTATTAATTTAAAAAAAATCTTGTAGAAATAATATAATGAAAGTGCCTCGTCTATTCCTGTTGATTTTTCCCATGCTGCCTTTTCGAACTGAAGAGGCTTTCTCGGTCTTTTCAGTTCACCTCAGTTCAAATGCCTCGAGTAGGGTGTTGTTAGCCATGGCTCTGCTTTGCACCTAATTACCTTACACTTCTTCCCATGTGGTCATTTGAGATTCCATTTTTATTATCACACCCACTTCATAAATCTCATTTGAGCATATATTACAGAAAAAAGCAGAATACGCAAGCCTCTTCCAATCCTGCTTTAGTTTATAGAACAATGCACTCAGATAGCGCAAACACAAAATCCACAAGGCATGCATGGTTTCTCTCCCCATAACTCTGGTTATTTAATGAAACAGGAAAAGTGTGATTTGTTCAGTCTTCAGATGGGGTAAAGGGAAAAGAATATCCTTAGAAAAAAATGGGTTCTACTTTGTGTTCAGCATAGTTATTTCAATGTGATTCTTCCTTTCCCGACCCTTCTTTCACCCTTAGCCCATTGCTCCTGGTACTGTTCCATGTTGCAGCATAGAACAGGAACCTGCCTCTTCCAAATGAATTAGCAGATTACTATCACTTGCCAAAGAGTGAAAAAAGTTCACTAATTTTCAGAAAGACATCCATCAAGGTCTCTTTAGCCTTCCTCAAAATAATGTTAGTGTAATAATCAAATGTTATCATGCCCAGTGTGAAGTCCAGGCCATCATCTAAGGAAACTGCCCCCTCTGCCACCGCCTTGGATTAGACTTTCTCCAGCTGAGCTCCAAGAGCTGCCATCCCCTCTCTATATCCAGATGATAAATAGGAATGATATCCAGTCGCCATCTCTCCCTTCCCAAAGCGATGAGCTTATATCATTTTCTCACAGCCCAGCTCAGTTGGGCATACCTATAATCCCAGCAATTGGGAGACTGAGTCAGTAGGATCCCAAGTTTGAGGCCAGCCTGAGCAATTTAGCAAGATTCTCAGCAATTTACAAGACACCTGTCTCAAAAAAAAAAAAAAAGAAAAGAGAGAGAGAGAGAACTGGGGATGAAGGATGAAGTTCAGTGTTAAAGTGGCCCTGGTTAAATTCCCAGTACCACAATATCAAACAAACAAACAAAACATATAAACTCTCACAAAATTAATTTGAACACAACATTTAGACCAAAGACTATGTCCTTCTTGATCCCTTCCTTCTTTGTAACTCAAGACCTTATCTCTTGAGAGGAGTGGTCAAAATTTTGCTTCGTCGTCAAGCAAGTATGTATAATTCCCAAATTAAGACAGCCTTCTAAAAGCGTCCATCAGTAGAAACAATTCTAATTCTGCTTCTGTAGGATTCCTGGAGTCCCTTTGCTCATCAGATCTAAATGCTCCACTGTTGTGGCTGTGGCTCTGTCATGGAAATGAGAGATTCCAGATGCTTCTGGCATAGTACTGTAATCTAGAAGATTCAATGAGAATATTTTCAAATTCTGCCACCTTGCATTAAATGGTGTCTCGTACCTGTGTTCTTTTAGAAAGACTTGGTCTTGAGTGTATGCAATTTCTTCCTTTTTCTTACTCTGCAAATCCAATGAATCACCAGAGCCTTTACCTCTTGTATTATAAACATTTTAAATTGGTTTAATTCATCTCAGGTGCCTCCCATGTTATCTCTGTTCATCCTCTGACCATGACCCTGGCTATAACATAAGTAACCAGAGGATGATGTTAATCCTCTAAACCACTGGGCAGGCAAGCCGCACCGTGGACTGCCAGACACTTCATACCATGGACCTGAAACCAATTTCATACCATGGACCTGAAACCAATATCGCCGTATTTCTCTCAGAACAAGGTCCATGTGTATCATCATGGCATAAATGGGAAGCCTCTCCTGGGGAAGGGGCAGGACTCTGGGGTCACAGAGACACATTCCAATCCCAACTTTGTCACATGGGGAAGCTATTATCTTTCTCCTAGGCAGAGTGGACAGTCTTTAACCCACAGGCTTGGTATGGAGGCTTAATAAAATGCTATATTTATGGTATTTTTCACAGTAGCCAGGGACAGAGTAAGCATACCAGAAATGATAAGTATCTTTACTATCGTTATTATTGTTAACACTACTTTCACGGAATAAATCATAAGCTGTTTCTGTTTTTCCTTCCATTAGTTTTCTTTGTCTTACTTTCTCTATGCAAGGAACTTGCACATTATTTCCTTTTCTTATTTTGCACTATGCCTCCTCTGTGATAATCTCTCTGTGCTTATTTCTCCAAGGCAAGGTGATATGACGGTGATCAAGGCAGGACTCTCCAGTCTAAGGCCTCCGGAAATGTATGTGGTGTTGAATGAAGCACCAAGAAACACAGAAGTGTCCCCTACAGTTTAAAGAGAAATTCCACGTGGACTAGCAGAGGGGAGGCCAGAAAAAAGAGCTCTCTGAGTCCCTGGGGCAACAAGAATTTGACTCTGCTTTGTTTCTGCTGTCTGGAAAGCTGGCAAGACCCAAGTGGGAAAACATTTCCTGGAGCATTGGGGGAAACAAGCTCATTGCATGTTGTCAATATTATTGACTGAAATATAACTGGAGCAAGTTATTTGCAGCTGGCCATACATAAATTAGACAGAGAATCAGATCAGGGTCCAGTGACAGTTTATCTCTTAGAGGTCCTTTACCTTAATTCTTATTAGTCAATTAATTTGGTGTCCCACTCTTAGTATTCATATCTTTTGCCCCAGCTCACAACTATCACGGATATTAGAGCATTAAGGTAAAAAATGCCATTCTGGAACAGGTGTTCCCATATTCCTAAATCACACTTACTTGGGACAAGATGAGCTTCCAAAAAAAGATTGCTATTTTAATGATGCTCATCACAGTCATGACTGGCTCAGGGCTTTCAAATCTCCTCCCTCAACTGCAGCAAATTTAGAAAGGCTGCATTTTTTTTAAAGCATTCTAAAAGATTCAACAGTTTTCTCCATGTAATCAGAGACACTAATTATCAAGCTTATTTCAGATAAAGTAGTAGTTAATGCCAATTTATCAAGACAGGAAATGAATCTGATTTTATTTCTATTGCAACTGCCCAAAGGCAGGTGGCTTAAGGCAAGTATATTTAGTTTAATGAGACTCTGGGGGATAAACAGTCTAAGTTTGAGCACCCTCATTATGCATCAGCAAATACAGTGACCTGCCTGCTGCAAGAATTCAATTTATATCTACACAAACATGGCTGTAACTAGTCCACCAATATAAGTGTAAGATATTAGACTTGCCCTCCTCCAGATGGAAACTGCAATTCTCTTCCAATACTTGCATCTCAAGTTTATTTGGGAAGTAATTTCCTGTGCTCAAAATGTCTCTCCCTTCGCTTCTTTTAACGAAGCCATTATTTTCTAATTTGCAGGTATGGAAAAGTCTAAAGTAACTCCTCCTTAGCTTATTCATTAACATGTTTTCAACATAAAATTGCAGGGATTCACTATCGTGCAGATCCATGGTTACTCAATCCAGGGCCCCAAGTTTCCTAGGACAAAGGAAATGTTTACTCTTAACTCTAGTGCCCAGAAGTAAACCCTTGGTAATATTTAGGTAGGTTGTTCATCTAGAGTACTTTGGACTTACACCATTAGCATGAGATTAATTAAGGAGAAAAGACCAGAATTAATAAAAACACTGGAAATGTTCGAACATGTTTTTTAGATTCATGTACAAAAGGAGAGATATCATGTATAGTATACTGAAGCTAGATTTGGAGGCCAAAGCCCTGATGATATGGTACCTCCCTTTCCCATTCTCATGCTGATTTTGTAGATATCTCAGTGATACTTCAATACAGATGAGAAAAGGCTATATTAAAATGTCGAATCAAAGTATTAATCCATAGGCAAATCGTGCACAGATTAAAGTTTGTATAGAAACAGAGACCAAGAGGGGATTAATTTGAGAATTACAATTCTATTCTCAAGCACACACATTTATTCCAAGTTTTCATCCACTTGAAATATAATCATGCAATTTGTTTTGACCAGTGGAGTGATAAGTAGTACATTTTTTGTTTGTCCAGGGAAGCTTAAGTGTCATTGTGAACATGTCATGTACCTCTTCTCTAATAACCAAAAATACTCCTGATAAGCATTAGCCAGCAGCCTGGATGCAAAAGGGAAGACAATAGGAAGGACAGTCCCTAGCTGAGCCAGAAATAAACCTTTTCTAGTTTAGACAACTGAGGTTGGTCTAGATTTGTGAAATAAATAGATAGCAAGAATGGGATACAATCTCAATCAAGCCCTTAACTTGTGGACCAGGGTTGGGAACTGAGGAAACAAGTGTGGATGATAGGATGGTGGCCCATGGTAGGAAGAAATTGAATTCTTGCTAAATCATCTCCCACAGCTTCTTGGAAGGCAGACCACATTCCCAATAAGTGTGTAGCTGTAAGGGGAAAGATTGGGTGGGTGCCGGAATGCTGACTGTGTGTGCTGGTTAGCAAAGGCTCCATTTGGAAATGTAATTCACAAGCAAAAGACATCATTTCAGAAGACAATTAATTAGTTGCAAGCAAAGAATTAGTGGAAACTTTGAATGTGCAAGTTCAGAGATTTATCAAGTTCAAGATGTAAACACCTCTCAACCCAAAACTGATGTGAGGGGAGGGGATTAGGGGAGAACTGAGAATGTTTTTGACAGAGAGATGCTATTAAAACTCAAAGTCAAGGTATGTCTACTACACTTCATTCAAATCTCCCAAATCATTATGTTCTCTCATGTAAAGGCTAATGAAGGATGTGGCACCACTAAGTCCTCTCAACTTCACAAACAGGTTAAAAAAGAAGTGGCTAAAGGTGGCTTGCTCTCTGAAGCACAGTACACTTGAGGCATCCATGGTTAAGCACAAAAAAGACTGCTAATTGAGAGTGAAATTGTGAAGATCCCATTGCAAATTCATATGATGTATGTCTATAAAAGAATCATGGATATATTGTGGTATCTCTGGATCAAAAGGAACCCCCTCTAGACATGAGGAATGGACTATCCTACATTATCCAGAGATCCCAAACTTCCAGCTAAATAATGGGAAAGGATAGAACTCTTGAGTTTTCCCTTTAGGGAGGGATTAAGATATAGCAGAGCAGACACCCCACCAGACCTGAGATAGATATACAGTGACAGCAGGAAATAAACCTCCCAAATTTAAACCCCGAGGTTTGTTCCTCCTTTAAAAAGCGGAGAATAACCTAACTCATCCAGATATAGAAAGACATAAATATTTCTTAAAGTAGGAAGATGAAAGATACGCATTTTTATCTCATATGCATTTCCACTTTTAAAATGAACATATATTATCCATGAAATAAAATAATAAAGATTTAAATGATTATTTTTATGATATCATTAAACATAAAATAACAGCAAATTAACATGTATATAAAAAGTTCATATAAATTATTCAGTAAATAGTACTGGAAAGATGGTTAGCCATTTAAAAAATTAAAACCTTATATCTCACCCACACAAATAAAACCTGATGTCTTACCATCAACTAAAGTAAATTCACTATTATTTCTGTTAATCACTGGAATTTTGGTAATGCTAATAATAAACAATGATAAAAAGAGTATTACTCTAGTTCCTGACAACTGTTAACTCAACATCTATTAACTTTCTCGATGAGTCAAGTTGTTAGTGCTATCATTTCTGTTTTACATCTAAGGAAACGGTGAGAAACAGGGAGGCTAAATAAATTACCTGAGGTTACACAGCTAAAAAGTGAAAAATGCCAACCAGCTCCAAGATCTATAATCTTAACTACTGAGATGTCTATATTGTCTCTCATGACCATTTGAGTTTAATGATCCATTAGGATAATATTCATGTGAATATGTGTTCTATATTTAAATTGGAAAATTCTTTATTATAACATTTTGCTCTTATTTACTATTTTAATAATGGAAATAAAATAGTATATGATGATCATAAAGGAAAGCAGCATATGAATTTAATACACTTGAGAAAAATATGGAAATCGTTAGGTGTAGCAAATTGTTCAATCTAAACCCCTCAACTGCTAGCAAATTGGACTGTTGAATTCCAGCCAACCGTCTGTGTGTTCAACTCTGAAGGAAAACAACAGAATGAAAGAACATCTTGGAAACATGAGAAACATTTCATTGTTTGTTGGATCTCAACAGAGAGATGTTAAAACTCCTGGGAAGGGGCTGGAACGGTGGCTCAGCGGTTTCGGCGCTTGCCTGGCAAGCATGAGGACCTGGGTTCAAACCCCAGCACCATGTAAGTGTTGGAGCAACAACTAAAGCCATGGAAAAAACTAAATAAAGTTGTTTCTCTCTTTCTCTGTCTCTCTCACTGTCCCTCTCTCTTTAAAAAAAAAAAATCCTGGGAAGATAGCAGAGGGCATTGAATTTGCATAACTCCATCCTTATAACACACTGAAATTAACAAAAGCATTCAAGAAAGAAAGGATGAATGAGGCTAAGGAAGGACTAGAAGGTATGTTGCAGACTTGAAAGAACCTGTATGGAAGGGAACTCTAACTCTGGTCCATAAAACATCTCAAGTATCCAACTTCCCAGATGTCCATCTTATGACCAGTGGTGTAGTGGATCCTCTCTTTATTTTAGCCTTTTAGGTTCTGGTGTACCTGTTCCCTCTTCTCTGCCATACCCACAGAGTTCTCTAGCTCCAGCTGGCCTAGTAAGAGCTACTTCCTGGAACAGGGTTCCCTTGCACTGTTGGGAAACCCTACCACTTCAGTCTTGTTGACCTGATTTATGTGGCCACCCTTATCCTAAGGGTTCCAGTCAAGTCCTCCATCCCTTCCATGAGTGGTTAGAAGAAATACTTATCACTGTGCAGAGATCTCTCCAGAAACACTAGTCTTCAGCAGAGGCTGCACGACCGGGCTGTCAACTTGTGTACCATTTCATCCCGCAGACTGCAGGTTCTTCACACCACACAGAGTGACTTCCCAGATGTCAAATTCATTTCTTGGGAATACTGTCAATAACAATAACAGAACTAATAAAGGTAATATGGCCCAGGACTCCATGAAGTAGGAATAGATACAGATGAGGGCCCAGACCCTAGAGTTCACAGGCCCACCATGCTATTATCTAAGCAGTTAAAAGGCCACATTTGCACCCTGTCAAGGAGAAATTCCCCTCGGCTCTTCAACCATAGTGCCTCCTTCAGCTTCCAGAAATCATTCAAATTCTTCCCTGCTTCCAATGTTTTCTAGATCAGAATTTGGACAGGAAGAGCAGGCAGTTGGGGTGTCTTCGGTGCTCAGTTGACATCCTATTTACTGGAAGCTTTCCTCATGCACTGTTAATTTTGATGGCAAATATACACTTTTCATAGTTCTGTCCTAATTCAAATAAATCAAGAACAACATCTACTCTAAATCTACAATCATTCAAATGGTATCTGCTCTTCTCAGTCATCAGTCTTCTTCTTATGATGGATCTAAAATTTGTCATTTTGATGAAGGTAAATTACTCTCCAAAGGCCAAATAAAGCAGAAAAGGTACTCTCCAGAGCTGCTTGCCTTTTAAGACTGAATACATCAAATTTGTGTGCCAAAGGGTCATTGGAGGTGCTTATTTACTTTTTAAACATTATTGAATTAAAAGTATACCCTGAGTGTGCTCTTATTCATTACAGGAAATGCAAGGGTAGAAAAAAATGTCATGTTAAAGATCTTCAAGCTGTCCAGCATTATATTGTATGGGTGTAAATGAGTATTCACTAATGCTGGAGGTTTTGGATCCCTCTGATTCTAGGAACCCTGGTGAGGTTGCAAAGAGCAGCTACATCCGTTTCCATTAAAGTCAACTTATTTTTTTATTTTGCCCAGGTCCTGTGAAGGGCACAACAAATGTTGATTTGTCTCATTGAGATAATCACACTGACAGAACAATGTTCAGTGCAGTAGACAAAGGGGAATAAAGGGAAGAGAGAAGGAATGGAATAGGGAGAGATCGTGGAATGAATCTGAACTAATATTCTTATGTACAAATATGAATATACCACAGTGATGAATCTTACCATCATGTACATCCATAAGGTACTGATTTAAAAAATTAGTGAGAAGCAGAGAAATCAATGGAGTAGAGGAAAGGAACCAGAGGTGGAAGGAAGAGAAGAGAAGTACTGGAGACTGAATTAGAATGCTTCTATAATTATGTCAAAATAAGTTCTATTGCTATGCATAACTAAAAAGAAACAATAAAAACAAAAATAATAAAAAGATAATAATATTGGGATTTTTCTTTTAAGATTCCCATTTTGAAGGCATACTGGACTTTCTCTTTTCTCTTTACAAAGTATTTCTTCTGTTTAGAAATCGCTGACTTTACCCTTTGTTCTTATCTTCATAATTAATTAGCTATTATTTGACATAGAGCTGGTAAAACAGAACTCCCTCTAAAAAGCACACCTCAATGTGGCTCACTAGTGAGCTCGTCCCTTAAGTATTCATTCCAGATAACTTTCGCATGAACTGATCACCTGATCCCTGGACACCACAATCGGGTTAGCTGTGTTCAGTGCCCATTCAAGACCAGGGCTGATTATTTCAGCGTTCAATGGTGAAATATTCTGTGGCAGTCAAGCAAACGATTGGTTCCAGTTGTGATAATTACTATTAGGAACATGTATTCCAAAATGTGTCCTTCAAATATTTAAGATGCAGAAAATTAATAAGATTTTGGGGTTCTCTGTTCTTTTCACAGAATAGGTATTAGTATGTTGTGAGAACATCAGCATGGACATTTGGGATTTTCAGCCCTTTCAAAGAATAATGTATTGGACATGCTTTGAAATCATCAGGAAGTAACGCAACAGATAAATTGAAATTGTCATTATCAAAGGTATTCCCATTCCAGACCAGTTTATCAGGCACCATTGTTCTACTTTACATGCAGCCAAAACCTGCAGATTCATGAAGTGCCGTGTGCTACCCCTCTCTCTGTGGTTAGTTTTAGCGGGAGAATTTCCAGGGTTAGTTTACCACTGAGGTCGAAAGCCTAATGTTATTGACTGAAAGAGATCAGACGAGTTTCATCTGATTGCATAGTAATAAAAATGATTTAATACTTGACTTAACACTTTGATAGTTAGAAATAAGGGTCTTATTGTAAAGAAAGTATTTTTAGAAAAGAATGAAGAAGAGAAAGGGCGAGGAAGAGAAAGAAAGAAAGAGAAAAAGAAGAAAGCAAAACTTAACCTTTTGGATATTTCACTCCTTGAGGGACTATAAATTGCATATCTGACTTTATTAAAAATGAAATGTCAACATATCAAAGTTTATTATAAATGAATTCTACCATGTTATTAAAGTCACACTAAATGGTTCTGTTCAAAAACTATAGCAATTATTTGCAATTGCTTCTAAAAAGGTCATCTTACTAATTTACTGAGGGAACTAGAATGACCCTGGTAAACTTAAGAACATTTAAAAAATGGTTTTATGTACAACAAAGGTAGGATAAAGAATCAATGTTTGTATTTTTAACCACCATTTAAAGAGTCCTCTGATCCACTTTACTCTAGAGTTGCATGAAGTAAATATTCATCGGACAGGAAATAGAAATGAATATAAAAATATATACTTATTTTATATATATATAAAATATATATAATATACCAAGTGCAGTGTATTGGAAGGATCATTGGGAAACTATTTAAAAGGTGATCATGAAGCAGGAGCACTTGCCATTTCCTCCCCCAACTTTTTGAATGTCTGGAAATCACCTGAGAAATTTCTCCATGTCATATTCTATGGAGTGACAGCCTTGAGTAGGATTCACATATGGCCACTCAGTGTAGGACACAGATGCAACTCTGGAATTTGTTTGATCGACCAACTTAGCTATGTTGCCACCTGTTCACAATATGGACATAATAGTATATATCCATTATTAATTTACAAGTTAGTAATGTGTTATTTATCTGAAATATTGAGTCAATTCCCAACATTCTCTATCTCTTCATAAATGTATTGCTTGCTTTTGAATAATTTTGAATAATCTAAATAAGACTAACATCATACACATTCTCTAATCTATAGGCTTCCCCTCTCTTTTATGCCTTTGCAACTCACACATCTTATCAAGATTCCCAAATGCTGAACTTTATTGCTCTCATATTCATTCTATTTTTTAAACATTTTCCTCTGTCTCACTTGTTTACTATCAGAATTGGAACTGTTTGGAATAGATTCAGGTTGTCAGGTTGTGTTTTTGATAAGATGCCTCCCTAGATCTGCATCAGAAATATTTCTTATCTGCATCAACTGTGCAGAATCAGAGGGGCACAATTTTTTTTCTATTTTTCTTTTAATTTTTTTGCCCTTTTTCTAAAGGTGGGGCCTGAAACATTTTTGCTCATTTAAGTTACCTTGCATTTGTATTGTCTTTTACTAGAAAGCTAGGGATTCCTTCCTGGGCCTGAGAGCATCTATCCAAAACCAAGCATTCTTGTTCCAAGAATTATCAGCTCCTATTACCTATTCAAGATAAATGAGTTTACAGGACATTTGAGACTCATGAACCCAGGGACAAAGGAGCTATGCTCCTTTTTTTTTTTTTCCTAAAGAGAAAGGGACAGTGAGAGAGATAGAGAAAGAGAGAAACAAGTTTATTTAGTTTGTTTTCTTTAATTTTTTTTTATTTTTGAACAACCATACAAGTTTTTAACAAAATAATATAAAATGTGTATGGATTCTGGATATTACAATTACCCCCAGGAGTGCCCCCCCAATTACCCACTTTTATCATTCCCTTCCCCTTCCCACAATATCTCTAAAAAAGGATTATGTTGTATAGCATTACATCTTATCTGGATTTAACACATGATAATACACCAACTTTCTCACTGGCCAGGGTCTAGTCCCCACCTCCACAGATGAGTGGAGAAAATCGACCCTTAGTTCTCTGGGTTAAGCTGATTTTACTCAGCATGATCTCTTCCATAGCCATCCATTTACCTTCAAAGGCTGCAATATCATTGTTTCTAATTGCTGTGTAAAATTCCATGGTATAAATGTACCACAGTTTTTGGATCCATTCATCCAGTGAGGGACATCTGGGTTGTTTCCATAATCTAGCAATAGTAAATTGAGCTGCTATGAATATAAATATTGCTGTATCACTGTAATGTGCTGATTCTAAGTCCCCTGGAAAGATACCCAGGAGTGGAATAGCAGGTTCGTATGGTGGGCTCATCCCTAGTTTTCTGAGGATTCTCCACACTGCTTTCCAGAGGGGCTGTACCAGTCTGCAGCTCCACCAACAGTGTGTTAGTGTGCCTATCTCTCCACAGCCCCTCCAGCATCTATTATTGTCTATTTTCTTCATCTTTGCCATTCTGACTGGAGTAAGGTGATATCTTAATGTGGTTTTCATTTGCATTTCTCTGATTACTAGAGATTTAGAGCACTTTCTCATGTATTCATTGACTTGATCAATGTCCTCTGGTGAGAAGTTTCTATTTAGCTCTTTGGCCCATTTATTAATTGGGCTGTTAGTGTTTTTGTAGTTGAGATTTTTGAGGATTTTGTAGATTCTGGATATGAGACCCTTGTCAGAGGAATCATAGCCCATGATTCTCTCCATTTCCGTAGGAAA